>VYZR01081608.1:7192-43821 GCA_013400675.1 Oxylabes madagascariensis
CAGGGCAAGGCCGGGCAGCGCGGCCGCCGCCCCCGGCACCGCGGCCCAGGGGCCCGGGGACCGGCCCGGACAGCGCCGCGGGCCGGGGAACCGCGGGGAAGGGGCACGGCCCGGGCAGGGACACGGCCAGGGACAGGGACACGGCCCGGGACAGGGACAGGGCTGCAGGGGCCAGGCCCGGGACAGGGACAGGGCTGCAGGGGCCAGGCCCGGGGTCCGGCCGGGGGTGTCCCCAGGGCGGCGGGCTCGGCTCGGCTCGGCTCGGCTCGGCTCGGGGAGGTTGGGTGAGGTGAATCTGGGTCTGGCTCTATGGCAGCCCCCCGGCCCTGGTGCCAGCCCACTGCACCCAGGCTTTTTGGGTCTCCCGCACCTCCCACCACACCTTGCCCTTTACTGGGTTGACTTCCTTTCATAGGCCTTTGTCATTTTTTGTTTTACGCTGCCTTGATAGAGCTGAGGTGCAAAGGCACCGTGGTCATTTGACGGTCAGATAAGCGCTGATGGTGCTTGAACATCCATTTCTGGTGCTGCCACAATAACGCAGGGCAGAGCTTTCCCTGGGGGGTCTGGTACTGGCACACTTACATGGCCTGGCCCTTCCCTCCTCTTTGGTCACTGTTGTGTAAACTCACTGAGTAACACGTGTTGTGGGAACTCTTGGCAGGCATCAACCAGTGAGTCTGTATTTACTTGTCTTCCCCGGCCTTGCTGGGATGATTGGGTAGTGCTTCATGCCATCATTCGCTAGTCAAGGAAACTTGCTGTTCTTTATAGACTCTAAAGAACATGAAGATAGTCAAGAGTTGTATGCAACCTGCAGGGGAACATGGATGAGCAGGGTAGAGATGGACTGACATTTAGCATTACCCTTGGCAAGACATCCCTGGAAAAGGATGGGTGTCAGTGCTGGAAAGGTGTCCTGAGCAGAACTGGGAAGCAGAAGTGTTGTTGAACAGCAGACACTGTACAAGGAGGGAAGGCCAACACAGCGGGCTTAAGCAAAGGTTGGTGAAAAAAGAATAGCGACAGGGTTCTAAATATCCAGAAGCCTGGTAATGAGGTGGTGCATGCAATTATTTTGGCAGAGCAGGCTAAAATTAGCATGCAAAAGGCCGAACATAATCAACAACGGGTTGTGGTTTTGTAATTCTATCATTATACAGGTTGGTGGATATACTACCTAAAAAATGGCAATTTATGTCAGCAGAACAGCATGAACCACTGAAAATTGACTTCTTTCCTACCTCTGTCATGGTTTAATTTACTGTGAAAATTTTAATGTGAACTGTTGAGACCATTACCACGTTGAAGCATGTTAATCCCTTTCCTTTTTGAGCCTTTGTAAAACTCCCATTTGTTTACTCAGAAGCATAACAGGGCCTTTTGTTTTAATGGCATTTTCTTTCCTTTCAAAAAATCATTATATTCTACACAGCTGGTCATAGCTTTTGACTGGGTTACTGAATAGGTACCTGAATGGCAATAACACCCAACAAAGTACGTCTTGACTAGGAAAAAATAGGTGTGCAGTTCAAATAACTCACTTCCTTTGTGCAGACTAACAGGATGTAAAGTTCAAGTGAAGACAAAGCAGTCTCTAGTTTTAACATGACTTAGCAAGTAGAGACAGAACCTGTAGAGAGCCCAGAGTCTGCCATCAGGTAGGAAGAGAGCTGTCAGGAGAGGGGAGCATTAGTACTGGGTGTTAGTTCAGCGGAGGGTGCACAGAATGTGCTCCTGTAACTTGTGATGCTGTTCCATACAACTTCATGGTAGATCAGGCTGATTTCTGCCTCAGCCTTGTTAAAATTACAGTTCCTACCATCTTTGCTAGGACTTCTCTTCATCTTGGTTGCCAAGTTTTGCCTGATGCGCACTTTCTTCAGTGAAGGAAAAACCTAGTGAGAACATTAGTCTTTATTTTGCTTCTCAGAAAACATTATGGCGTACAAATAAGGAGAAAAGAAATACTTGAGTTGAGAATGCAACTCAGATACTTCTGATTAACTGAATGCCTTTTATCCAGGGGATTCGCTTGCTTCCAGATCCTTGAGCTAGCTACTTCTCTATTCATTATGCAATTAGTGCGTTTGATCTTTGTATTCTCATAAAAACTTATATATTTCATGCTAATATAGCAGCTTTAATAATACGAGTAACAATACATTTAAATGTCAGTGTTATTGCCCCTACCAAGCGGTGTTTGGCATCAGTGAGACCTTTGGCATGAATTTCCTGTCTAGGGACAAACTTCTTAAACTGTGTTTAATAAACCCGCGAAGTGTTAGGGCAGGACAAAAGTGATCTGCCTGCCCTTTAATGAAACACACAGACATAACTGACCTGGCTCAGAACCAGCCATGTATTTTTGTGCACATGGCTAGTGTCATGCAGAGGAGGTACCTCAGATCCCAGAGGCTCCAGCAGCAGAATGCAGACCTGCCCCAGCTCAGTGACTCCTGTCTCTCACAGGGACCGTGCTTGTGGGCTCACATGTGCCACAGCGCCGCACACAACCCCAGCACAGGCAGCCCTCTCAATCCCTACATTACCTTCCTACCCCCTCTCTGTGGAGCTGTGTTGATCCAGTGATCAGTAAGAACAAGCCTGACAAACCTGACTTCCATCCCTGTGAGTAAAGAGAGAAAAAACATGCGGAAAGTGGCAAAATAGTGATGAAACGCCAGGGCACCATTGAAGAACTGTGTCATGTAACTGATGGAGTGCTCTAGCAGCCAAACTGCATTTAATGTTTCTTTTTGGATTGCTCTAGAATTCCTTTGAGAAGGACAGAATTTGCCACACTTGGCCAATACAATAATGCCCAGATACCTGATGGCTGAAAGAGGTCACTTAGGTCTTATTACCTGGAAGGGCTGCCTTGCATTTTGGTATCACATTTTCTTGTGCAAAGCCAAAATTTCCTTTAGCTTGACTGGAGGACAACAAATAGGTTTGGAATTGTATTGAAGTTTAATAATAATGGTAAAGAAAATACAGTTCAGTTTAACGTGGTTTTTATGTTTGTCTGTGATGTCTGTTGTCTTCAGATGGTCATCAAAAATGCAGAATAAATACAAACTGGCCAGGTCATCAATCCAACTTTTTGTATCCAAAAACTGTGTATCCAGAGAGCATGCAAAAATAGAGGGAAGATGCCATTGTGATTAAAATGTAGAAAATAAGAATTTAATTTGTTGTACATTTGATGAGTGGTCTTTGGCTTTGAAGCGTTAAATCCCCTTGTGTCTTACTTCCTTGTTTGTAGAAGACAGTTAACAACTCTTGTCCCTTCAAAAAGGTGTTGTGGAGACAAAATCCCGAATGTTTATGAGTTTCTTTAATATTGCTGTGATAGGAGCTGTATTAGCACACATAGACAGAAAAATCTCTTTCTTCAGATACCCGAGTTTATCTAGGATAAATGTCCTGGTTTATTGAGAAATTGCCCCTTGAATAGTCACTCACATGAGATAAAAGGGAAAAATTAGTGGTAGATTCAAAAAGATCAATAATGGTGTTTGTTTTATGAGTGACCCTGAAGAAACAATAGGCACTTAGTTGCTGAAATTAGCTGTTGATTTAAAAATAGGAAGGAAGCTGTTAATGCAACTGTAGGGAGCGGAGAAAAAGTCTGGAATGACCTCAATAAAATAAGAATATGCCCAAATAAATGGCTGATGCCATTATTGAACAGAAGTCTAGGATTGTACAGCTGGGGAGACGAGAACTGTATTTGGATAAACAGCAGGAGTTTGTGTAGGGATGGCAGAGTTTATTTGGGATAATACAAGAGACCCAAGCAGGTAAGACAGTGTATTCTAATGTAAAACACATGGATGTTTAAAGCTGTTTAGAACACGTTGTGCTGGGAGGAGAACACAGCCTTTGAAGTGTTGGTGTCACACCATTATGAAGGTGTATTTACTATCTTGTCTGAGCTAAATTCCTATTTCCTGGACTCCTGTTTGTCTTGTCCACTTCCTTTATTGCTACTCTGAATTAATGCGTACTCTAACTCCAAATTTACTACTTAGCTAACAATATTCCTATGAATGCCACTGTTAAAAAACATCTGCCAATAGCAATGGCAGAGTGGGATTTGAGACACTTCAATGTATTAGTTGCAAATGGATGTGAAATTTTCAGTATATTGCTTAGAGTAATACATAGTAAATGCTGTCATTTTAATGGAAACTAGTGTCAGTGCAGGCTGAGCCATCATAATGTAGTGATTACATGGTAGTTTTTAGCTCAGTATTTTCATTGTTGTTGACTGTGTCCCCCCTCCAACAAGGCATGAAAGTAAGGCACCTGAAAGCATGAACTAAAATAATTCAAGGGAAGGGTTTAAAGGTAAGCTTCTGCCTAAAGACTTTGTTAGATGACAGCCTAAAAAGGCTCATAACACTATGGTATCGTAATGCAATATATTGTTAGACACTATTAAAAGATATTACTACTACAGAGTAACAGAAGACTTTCAGTATCAGTAAAAAAATTTCAAAAATATATTTTGGACACCCTTATGCATACATTTTAGTAAATAAGTCTCTCTCATCCAATTCAGTGAAGTGTGGATATAGCCCGTGGGTTGATTTTGGTGCAGGTGTAGGTGCAGGACCAAGGCTTATGTTCTGACATCATTTGATAAAGTGCAAGTTACAGATACAACTTGGGTCTGTTACAATAGCCAATATGACAGCTTGCAAATATCAAACTCTCCAACACATCATAGAAGAAAGGTTCTGTGTTTAAAGTGTTTGATATTTAAAACAGACCATTTGTTTTTGTATTAATATAAGAATAAGGGAAGGTGGGTTTTTCCCTAGCAGGGTTTATCTTTTTTGGCAAAGAATGACAGACAAAAATCAGATTGGATCCAGAAAACTTCAAAGGGTCCATCGAAATAGACAACAGATCTTTCTCTGTGTTTTTCTGCCAAAACTTGGTCTGCAGTCTTTTGAGCTTTTCTCCTTGGCCATTTGGGACCTGTCCAGTCCTTCACCATATGCTTTTCTCCTTTCCCCCTTTTGGTTGCTCTGGTTTATGACCTCACTTTTGCCATGTTACTAAATACGAGTCCCCTGTGACTTCTCCTTTACCAACTCAGGGCTTCTTCAGTCTCTCTCCCTCTTTAATTATGTACCTCACTCGTACATCAGTCCTTGGAGATCTGCAGGCAGCTTTTCCTGCCGGATCTCTGTTTGTTCCTTTCCGAGATGAGACACGATTTGCTGATCCCTGCAAAGGTCTGGCTTATCCTGGGGACGGATGGTGAGCTCGTGGCTTCTTCAGGGAACACTTCCATGAGTTCTGCTGTGGTGCATGGGAAAAGAGCACATTTCAGACAATTCCTTTATGGAATTGTCAGTACTTTCTAATTCTTCTGCACCACGTTGACACAAGTTGCTCAGACAGCATTTAAACTTATTTGCAGATACCTGGTCATATCCTAGAGTGGGGGTGAATGCATTTTCAGTGACTTAATCAGTTAATTGAGTACTGATTCCTTCATTTCCCAAAACAAAAATAACAAGGAGTGAAGTATTAATTCTCCTACTGTTTGGAAAGTAGGGAACTTAAGTAGCTGATGGTCTTTTTCTGTCCTCCTGCAATCAATTTTAGGTGTCAATTAAAAAGATTTCGTCTGAGGATTATAGCATAAAATGTCATAGCTTTATACGTGAGGTTGAACCATAGCTTATAGTAAAACCTTTGCTCTTGTTTGGCAAATAAATCATTTTGGGGCCAAGATGTTCCATGTTTCTTGTTAGCACAGCAGGGGTATTTGGGGAACATCTTTAAAATTCAGTTCCTTAAATCTCTCGATTGGTTTTTTTTCCTCTTTAATTAGTTTAAATAATTAGCCCCAAATGTGCAAGTCTGATCTTTTTGTATAGATGACAATAGATGAATACATTTTCTCCTGCAGTGTCACAATTTTAAGTCCAGATGAAGTTAACACAGAATACAGTTTTCTCAGAAGTTTTGAGGCAATAAGCAACTAAAGTTTTTCATACCCATATTCTACAGACTTCTTGTTTTCTTGTTACTTTGAAGCCAGTGAATAATTTTCATCAACTGATCTCATGGAAGTCCTTGGATATGTACTTTGGATGAAGGAATAGTCCCCCTTTCAGTGAAATCTTTAGCCTGTCAAGTCAATCTGTATGTTGCTACTACAAAAAGATAGGAGAAATATTAGTTTCCCTACATTAATTGATAGATCCCTTTTTTAATTGGGTAAAGAACCTTTTAGGACCTATAATCGGAATGAACTTTTTGTAGACCGCAAAAGGAAGACCAAGTTTTCAGGCTTAACTCTTCATTTTCTGATTTTCCTGTCATAATAACACATTACCAAGTCTTCCTGCATTTAGGGTAATAAAAATCTTGTAAGCAAGTGATTGCTGACAGTAAGTAGATACAATTGTCATTTGAGGATAGATGAAAGGACTTCATGATAATGTTGGAGAAGTGATAACAGTGGGGAGAGGTTGGACATTTTAACTGTTCCAAATGGTGGTGCCTGGGCAGTAAAAACCTTTCCACTGTGTACTTGAGGGGCGTAAGGGAGAATGAGGCTGCCTGAGGCCTCTCAGTAATACTGTAATTTGAGTGATAAATATAGCAACAAACACTGGGAAGTAGTCTGTGTGGAGCAGGCAGGAAGAGGTTGTGGAGATGGCTTTTTAAAGCTGTTAGGAGTTAGCTGAACATCAGTACTGTGCTGATTTTTAGGTACCTTGGTACTTTTCAAGGCTGCCCCTGTGCCATCCATCTCTGATCCCTGCCTGCCATGGATGTGTCTGTGTGTGTGCAGACACACCTGTCCTGTGCACAGGTACACAAGCTCCCCTGGAAAGGGTTAGATGATTAAAACACAGAGTAGAGCACATGGGCAGGGCCTCAGCTGACTCTGGGCTCCAACAGAGGCAGCATCCACAGCCAGTAGTTTGGCTGAAGCACAATGGAGCAATGAGAATGAACCATTATTTGAAAGATTCCAAGAAATATTTGGCAAACAAGAGAGTATCATGAGGTAAAGCTTTTAAAACTTAAAGAAGGAGACAGATCCTTGCTTCCTCCTCTTGGGAAGGTCTCTGCAGTACTGGCTTTGCACATCTGAGATTGTTTCATTCATTTGTGTAGCAGCCAGTTCTAAACCTGATACTGAAATTGGATATAAACTGCAGATTCATTTCGTTTTCCTTTCTTCTGCTCAGACTGTTTGACATGACAGGCTTGATAATACTTTTGCCTGAAGGGTATAGGAGACCTGGCTTTGGGGATTGGTTTAGTTTGTTTGTTTGTGATTTTTTGGTTCTAGAAAACAAAAGGAAGGTAAGAAATTTGAGCAAATACTGCAGCATCTTAACAAAACAATGAACTTCCCATGTTATGAAGTCGTTCCTATTGCCCCAGTCTGAAGTACCCCATCCTTCAAGTGGTCTCAGGTCAACCCAAATATTATCCTTGGCATCAGTGTTTCTCCAAAAAGACACGTAACGTCCTTGAATTTCAGAAGGATTTTATCTCTACCTCCTGGCCTTTTGTAAAGCTCTGCTGAAATCTGAAAATGCCTTCAGAGTCAACATAAAGGGAGCACATGACAGTACTCTGCTCTGGGCCACACAGAGCCCAACATTAGAAAGGACAGGTGTCCATAGACTTTGGTCTCTGCCTTAGAAAAGTACATTTAAATCTCTTTCAGCTTTCCATCAGCAGATTGAAAGGTTAATTAGCATACATCTGTAGCCCCGACAATGCAAACTGGAAACAACTGTTTATTTTGCCTTGCAGCAATGTGTAAAAAACCTAGAGAGAGGATGTTTGCCAGCTCTGGTTTGGCTGCTTGAATAGAAGACATCATATAACAAAAGAGGAAAAACAGGACAAGGAATATCATACACCAAAGAATTTCCTTAAGACGATCAGTTAACAAAGCATCCTACATGCAGCAGAGTAAGTAGGGCCAGGGAGGAAGGAAAAAATTCCAGGCTTTAGGGACCTTACAGATGTCACTGTGGTGTCACTGATGTCAACTAGGAAACAGTGTGTCAGCCCTTAAAGTCAGGAACTTTGTCCTCCTTGGGCTTGGAAGGCACCTACCTATGAAGCCACTTAAAATACCAAGAGTAAAACTGCACCTAAGGCAAGGAGTAGAAGAAACTTTAAGTCTGGGAGAGCTCAAGATACAATTGCACAATAATGCAAACCATTTCTGGGAATCAATCCCATATCAGACTGGATTACTGAATGTACTAAATATAAGTACATATTGAAACTCAATAATAACACAGGGAGTGACCTTACAGGGATGTGTAGCATCAGTCTGGAGATGCAATCCAGGTGGGAGAAGCAGGAAAGTGCAAAGAGAGGAGCAAGAGCTATAGTTGCAAAGAACAATTCTGGAGTTGCTGCTATTTCCTTGATATGCTGATGTGTTTTGCATATGAAGTCACCGGAATCAAGCAGCTCTTTTTTGCTAGTTTTTCTTCAGCTTCACAAAACTTACATTTTACAGCATTCACACCTCCATAAAGGGTTACTATCAACCCTTTCTTTTAATTCTTGGAGGACAGTGTATCTTCCTCATCTGGAATCTCTTCCACATGTAGAAAACAAGAATCCAGGTCTCCATTCCTGACTCTAACCTGTTGTTTGGTAACTTGGAGGCAATTCCTGCGGCTCCTCCTCCGCTTAATCCTCTGGGAGACTTTTGGATGTAGGGCACTGAGAGTTCACCTTCTGTGGCACTGTGGTATCCTCTGTGGGGTGGGAGCAAGGGAGGGAGGTACCCATGGAGCAGGGTTTGGACTCGCATGTGCCATGGGTTGTCTGTCCTGGCACAGCAGCATAAGGTGATGCCAGAAAGCAGAGCACTGTGCCCTGGAAGGAGATTTGTATCCTTCCTTCTCTTGAGTTTTGCTTTTCTCTTTCCTACCTCTGCTTGTGCAGAGCCCAGCCAGGCACGATGGTTGGGGGGGCTCCAAAGCCAGCAGACATGGAGGGCTGTGTCTGGCACCCCATAGGAAAAGCAAAGCTGTCCGTGTAGGGCCTCCTTCCTTTCTTGGGATAGAACTGGTCGCTGAACACTAAATCAATCCCACCAGCCCCACTAATTGCTTTTGATGTGGTCATTGCCCTAAGTAGCTGTGTGTTTTTCCTTAGCTTCATTTAACATGTTCCCAGTCTGTCCATCCATGTCCTGCACAAGGGCTGGATCATTCTCCCAGGTGCAGTTGCACCCTGTGGGGCTCTCTGCCCATGCTGGCAGGACCTGTGCTTGTATATGGGATTGCTGCAGAGTGCCATGGCCTTTGCAGCACACTGGTTATTCAAATGTAACTTGTGGTCCACTATTGGCTTCCTGTAGTATTGCTGCTTCCAGCTTTCTCTCTCTGACATTGCCAGTCCTTTTTCCCAGCTGTGTTGTGTTGTGTTTTTCCTTTTGCTGACTGGATTTCAGTTTACGTGCAGCTCGTATTTCTCACACACCCAGGACTGTGAGTCAGTTGTCACTGGGTTTACAATCACTGGGTGAAGGGAATTGACTGCACGTTTCTGCATACACATCTATGAGCCTAATACCACCTTTGAATATCTGCAAAGGCTCCCACCTTGCTGTCCCAAATGCAACTTCCAGAACATGGAAAAAGGTGCTGAGGGAGGCAGGTCCTGGCAAGAAATACACCTAAGCAAGGCATCTCATGCAAGGCAGTGTGTCCTACTGTAGTGGCATGTTTTGTCATTTTTTTCTTAAACTGGTTAGTTGCTTGTTGGTTTTCAGCCCAGATGTCATAGTTTCCATCTGAGCCAGTGTAAATTTGTATTTCTGTAAGGATTTCTTCAGACTCTATTATCTGGAATCCAATTAAGTAGCGTTCGTTCAGGATTAATCACATGTGGAAGCGTTTGCAGGATTGAGGTTCCTGTGTTCTTAGCAGCATACTATTGCTGCTGTGTTTCATTATCCCCCAGTAGGAAAGGGCTGGGGAATTTCACGTGTTAGTTGCTCTGCACAGATCCACTGCATGGCTGTCCTGGGTGTTGTGGAACAGCAGAAGGAAGATGATACCTTATCCCAGTAGTTTGCTCTCTAAAGACCATGTCCCAAAGGCAGAGAATGAGTTTGGCTGCATAAAGAGTCCTTGATTTCAATAAAACTGCTTACATGTGTGCTGCCATGCCTGTAGAAACATAAAGTAGGACCACAGCCTAAGGGAGAAGGCAGACGTTAATCTTAAAAAAGAAAAAATAAAATCTGACATTCCTTACTGCAATGCCTCTCCAGATACCAGAACTTTTGAAAGATATTAGTGGTGCAGCAAACTCAAAAGATAATTCTTTTCATATGGTGTCTGGATCAGGTGACTTGCATATGTGCACATTTTCAGGTACCCCTTTTGCTGCTTTTTATCAGAAGTTCTTTTCCAAAATCGTCCTCTTGTGCAAAATTTATTTTCCTTTGTCACAGTCAGTATTTCTATCACAGCTTGTAGAAGAAGGTAGCATAAAGCTATTAAGCCTCATGGTTAGAATTTTAATGTCTTACAAAGTAGTAAGTTTGTTCTTACTGATAATACTTTGTTTTCTTTGCATTGATTTATGCGACTCTGCTTTGAAGCTTTTTAATGTTTGTAAGGTAGTGGGTCAGTTTTGTGAATAGATTTTTTGAATTGGTACTTCTGGTAAAATAACTCCTTGTTAAAAGATGAAAACAGATTAGAGAAGACACATTTGTCAGATGGGGCTCTTCAGCATTAAAATGCTGTGAATGTTTGCTCCTTATCTTTTCGAAGATGCTTTATGCCATTTCCTGCCTTACAAATGAATGGATTCACCTGTGTTTATAATTGCCATGTTATTGTGCTGGATGGGATCTGATCATACAAAGACAATGGCTTTGTTTATGCTGCCAAACTGTATGCCCAGCTGTGCTTGCTGGATCAAGCCTCTAGCTGTTAACTTTTTAGAAGACCATAATAATGAAGATTTTAGTGGCAATATGTTCAGAAGAAATGCCAGCTTCTTTAGCAGATGTGGGAGCAAGGGGAACAATTTTTTAATGAGAAGCTTATACTTTTTCTGAAACATTTGCGGCTAGATGATGGTGTTAGTTTGCTTGTTTGTCAAATGTCAGCTAGGCAGTGACCTGCTATAATGACAGGGGTGTCAGGGTTGGAACCAAGGCAGATTTATTGAAAATGATGCCATCCTGAATGCTGCATGTGAGGCTGAACTGGGGATCTTGACAGGTAAAAGCTGTGTGAGCTAAAACGCTGTGGTTGTGGAGCGTGGTTTGGACACATCATGTGTCACCACCATTGCATTAGAGAATAAAGGCAAGTGGCAGAATGAAGATTTTCAATCCTGACAGAAAGACTTTTAGTTGGATTTTCTTGATTTGTATGAGGTCTGTATAAACACTCTGTCTGGATCCCGGTATAAATCTGTATGTGCAATGTTCCCTAATGCCCTTCCTAGTTCCTGATATGTGTATCACTAACCAAGTCTTCTTTTATTTGTAATTGCCTTTTCCATTTATTTGCACAACAGGAGTAAGAATAATATGTTTCTTTATAGCTGCTTTATAAAAAAAAAATAGCAACCTGATTTAAAACATGCTTAGTATGGATGCCATCCCTGATTCATAGGTTTTAAAAATTTAATATTAATGTATGTGAGAAATAGTACAGTTCCACACATGTAATTTGTTCCTTGACAGCCTAGATCCTTAAAATTAATCTTCTGGTTATCTCTCCAAGCCTGGGATAGAAATGAGCAACAGTGATGGCCAGAAGGTACAGAGATGGAATGTTAGAGAAAATCAGAGGAAGAAAACAGATTTTGGAGTAAACTTTGTGACATAACTGCAGCTGAGTTACTGGGTTTTATAGGTAACTTGTGTTCATGGCAGCACCATATTCTGAGAGGTTCTTTGAGAGTAACACAAAATCCTGACACATACTTCATACATCTATTCAGCTTAACATATTGGATAGAAACAACAGATATTAAAGAGTAACTCTTCATCCTACACAAATATAAACATATAGGCAACTTTAAGCCCATGATTAATCCATGTGAATTAAAAGAGAGTGCTCACATGCTTAAAACTCATATTTAGTGATTTTGATGTAAAATATATTCTTTATAATGATGGGCTGCTGCCCTAGCAAATCTGGTCACTATCATATTAATGTATTCATCTTGTCTCTGACATTAATGCCACTTATATTTCTAAAAATACATCTTTTTGTCTTTCATGTTTTCATTATTTCATTTCAGTTTGGTTTTTTTTCTAACATGGTTTAGTAATTAGGATTTAAGTTCATAGGTCTACAGTACCTAATGGAGTACTTTGTATATTTTAATATAGTTTCATTCCTGTAAGCTGCTGCTTGAGTTCAGGGGGGTGGGTTTGAGGAAAATGTTCATTTTAATAAACAATGTTGTTAGTCTTTTAGGGACTATCTAAGTAAATTTCAGCAACATTGTATTTGAGTCAAAACTAAATGAAAACTCTCATTCTGAGGCTTTGGAAGCAGAAAAATGGGCAGGTGGGGAGGGGTATGACTTGATTTGGAAAAAACTTGTTCCTGAGTCTCTTTAGGCTGGAGGATTAAAATTCCTAAGAGTTTAAGCTAGACTGGGGGGCTTTGCAAAGAAGGCATTTGATACCCTAATGGCAGCTCCTGGAAATAGGAGCAGAGACTGAAAGCAAACCCAGTAAAAATACCAAAGCTGGGTCCAAGAGACCACTGTGACTCCATGAATCTTTTTTCATTCCACGGTTTCAGCAACACAATTTCAGGCAAAAGTTCCATCTTAGCAAAATAGTTTGGGCGTTTAATGGCTTGTTTTGTGCCGTAGAGGGTGGCTGAGGCTGGGGGAGTAATGGAAACAATTACTTACAGACAGTTGTTAGGCTCAGGGTGACCAGAGGCTTTCAGACACCCTCCGCCCTCCTGCAGGTACAAATTTGCAGTTTGGCAGCAGGATAAACAGAAAAACCTGCCTGTGCAAAATTACTGCAAATCACTCCATTTCCTTGCCTTTGCAATTAGGTTTCACTGCTTCTCATTCCCCCCAGCTTGCGTACATGTTGTGTTTTACGTGTCACTTGCATCACAGCAGAACAGCTGACCTGATGTGCCAGTGATGCTCGGTGATTAGAGTTATCCATAGCCCCAAAATAGGGGCTGAGGCCTCTCCAGCCCACCATTGGTACTGAGATGCAGTGTTGTGAGCGTGGCTGGCCCTGCAGGCAGCCCCAGGCTGCAGAGTGCCCAGCTGCAGCCCCAGAGCCTGCAGAAGATGTGTCTGTGTGGCTGCAGAGTGCTCTGCTCCAGCTCCAGCCCCAGTGCTGCAGAAGATGTGTCTGTGTGGCTGCAGAGTGCCCAGCTCCAGTGCCTGCAGAAGATGTCTGTGTGGCTGCAGAGTGCCTAGCTCCAGCCCCAGTGCTGCAGAAGATGCGTTTGTGTGGCTGCAGAGTGCTCTGCTCCAGCTCCAGCCCCAGTGCTGCAGGAGATGTGTTTGTGTGGCTGCAGAGTGCCCAGCTGCAGCCCCAGTGCTGCAGAAGATGTGTTTGTGTGGCTGCAGAAGATGTGTCTGTGTGGGCTGCAGCGCTGCATGCACAGCTCTGCCAGTGCAGGCTGTGCCTGCTGAGGGCTGGGTGCCTCACAGGGGACATCTGCCCATGAGCCCAGAAACAGAACTTGATGTTTGAAGGAGTTGCCTAAATCCTGCAAATAGATGTTCTGGTGTGAACACATTAAGACCATGAGTCTTTATGTTCTGTGGATCCACAGAGAGCAGCATAATGAAGGCATGCACATGCTTGGCTGTGTCTCCATTCCCTCTAGAGGACTGCTGGGGCACTCGGAGTCTCATCTCTGCAGCTGCACCTGAACCTCAGAGGGTTGCAGTATGCTAAAAATGCTCTGTGATTTCAAGGGACAAAGATTTTGTGTTCTTTTCCCAGGTAGCAGTAAGCATTTTCTGTATGCAGGCACTTGCTCGGTGGCAAGGAGTGTTTCAGGCTCCTGATGTTTTACCCCTTAGCTGCAACCGATGGTAAGAAAAGAGGTCACGGAGGAGACAAGCACGAGGGTTTTCTGTACTCAGAAGCCCAGATAATAGTGGAATCTCCAGAGTCTCAAGCTTGAATCCTCCCCAGCAGGAGCTGGGGGCTGCAGTAAGCAAAGGAGGCTGTTCCTTTCTTTGTTTCTGGTATGTGTATGTGTCCCCTGTCACAAACTGGAGGGCTGTGTTCTCCACTGATCATGTTTCCTTACCCAAAACAATCTTAGCCACAAGTTATAGTGTCATTGGGGTTTTGTGTATTTTTTGGGAAGCTGGACCAAATACTGCACAGGGATATTCTATATTCTTAGCCTGGGAATATTGTGTAAATCCAATTTTTTCAACTGACTTTTTGGGGTAGAAAATGGTACTGGAAAAGAAATGGTAAATTAAGCCAGCCAAGTCCAGGAGACCGCAATCTTCTGGAAATTTGCTTACCTTTTGGCTTTAAGTGTGCTGATAGAAATTTAAGGACTAGCAACACTTCTTTTAATAAAAGCTTGGACAGTGGAATATGGAACTGTGGGTGGAACAAATGAGCCTCAAATACAAATTCAGTTGTGTGTATTCGACCAAATGTCAACGCTCTAGGCCGGCTGCATCTAATTGAAAGTGTTTTGATCAAGTTAACTGGCAAAAAAATCCTACCTCATGAATATAACATTCTTCCTTAAAACTAAACAAAATCAATGAAGTAGTAACATTCTAGTGTAAATATTGAGAGGCAAAAAAATATTCCTCAGTCTAAAGATTTCTTATACCATCCATGCACTCCTTCAAGCAGATGAGATCTGAAGGTGGCAGGGTTTATCTGAACACTTGGGGAGGAAGGTTATATGACTTTTCATGTCTCTTTGTTTTTTAAGAAGAGAGTAGGAGGACAGAAATGCAGTGTTTGTGAATGTCCATTCCCTGAAATTTCTCATTTATTGATTTCTTGACTGGTTAATTAATTTTTATTTGCTATATGTCTTCTAAACACATTTTTATATGTGCATTTCTTGCACACTTGTATATTTCAAGACAAAAATATTTGTGGTAAGATGATGAAGTAGGATAACCAAATTTTGTCATCAGGAACTACTATCATTAGGTGTTAGTGGGCTCACTCTGATTTGCTTTGGTGGATGTACATTGCAAACAATATTTGGATATCTGAGGAATAATTCAGATGAAGGAGAACCAAGCCTTCACTGTGCTTAAAGGGAAGAAAAGTAAATGTTAAATGTTAAATGCCCCAGAGCTGACAATATTTGTTTGAAATAAACAAGATTTCCCCACCCATACACAAATAAAAAGTAATTTTGTGAGCCATGAAACTTAAGAAGTTTATTTTTCTCTGGCTTGCCTTTGTGTGGATTTCCCAGTGTCTGATGTTTTGATTCAGCCTGCGTTGCAAGCTGTCTCTCAGCATATGGACTACTTGTCTGCCCATCTTCTGTTGGACAGCCTATTTATCACAAAACATGGGGAAACTTAATATCTCTCTGGCCTTTCTCCTTTTGTCTGGTTTGGCAAAATTGTCTGATGTGTCCCTGAGTTATTGCAGGTAAGAGTCAGGCTGAAAACAGTGTGATCACATCCTTTTCTTTCCTTAGGGAGGAGACTGGGAAAAAAAAGAGTCCTAGTGGTAGCACCATTGCTTCATTCACAGTAGCAGGGAAACACTTCATTTGGAGAAAACAGAGCATTTCTGCAGCAGCCTTACCTTGGGGTGTGCTCACTGGGGGGATTACAGTTCGGTAACCTGAAATGCAACTCTGACAGAGCTGGAAGTGTGGGTTACTAGGAATTCCTCTCATTTTAGCAGTGATCATGAGGTGCTTTGTAAGGAGAACAGTCCCATAGTCCCCATTCATAAAAGTGAGACCAAAGGAGATGCAGTGATTTGTGTGGCCAAGGTCATCCCAGGGGCCAGTGCAGAGAGAGGACTTGTCTTTGTATCCCCCAAGTCTCCTCCTCTGACAGTCTTCCATCCACCAGCCCCAAAAGTGCAGAGAGGACTTGAATCACATGAATAGATCAGTTATCTACAAAGTCATGCATATAGATACCAGTCACGCAGAACTAAGCTCTGGCCCCATTTTCATATTGGAGATTAAAGCAGCTCTGCAGAAAGTGTATTTCAACTTTCTGTCTTAAAAATATGCTGCTAATTAGGGATGTAAAGGGGCTGAACTCAGCTACAAGACTGCTGATCTTTCCTAGTGAGACATTGCTGCCAGCATTGTTTGGACTCCAACTAACCCTTCATTGTCTTCTATCTCGTTGAGGTCCTGATCATGCACAGAAAAAAAAAAGAGGATTGATGTCTTTATATTGTCATTTCTGGCTGTCTGCAGGATACCCTTCAGCCATTTTCAGCAGTGCTCAAAAGTATGCTCTGCTGGTTTTAATCTTGTTTTTGCTTTTTGTTTTCGCTGGTGGCACTCTTCCATGCCCAGAGACTTTTTTAATTTTTACTTTTGTAACTGTGCAATTCCACCTTATTAAGTTGGATTCTGCTTCTAGTCTCACCCTTCACAGGGTTATCTTTTTTAATGGGTGAAAAAGTGCATATGCCAGCATTCCACACTATGAGTTCAGGTATGTGATGTACATTGGGGAGCAGTGCTCTGCTTCAAATATCAGTCCTGATACATGAGAGAAAAAGTCAGCAGTCTCCAATCAGCTTTAGTTGGATTGCTCTTCAATTTAAGCACTATGGAATTTGAGTCACAGTTTTTAGCTTGGAGCAGGTTGGATTTTTTAAATTATTTTTTTACATTTTAGGATCCTCTGGGGGAAAAAAAAATTAATATTTTACATCTTACAGAACAGTATTTTAAATAATGGTTTTGAAAAGATACTGCTATACTGCTGACTCCCAGTAGCATTAGCTATTAAAAAGCATAATAAATCCGTTGGAATAAAAATGTTGTAGTAAAGCAAAATATCCTATTTTAATAATGGATTTTGAAGAGTATTGCTTTTATCCATCTAGAGTTCTGCTAATAAGCTAACTGCAGAAGATGAAGCTGCTTGCATGTGTTGGGCAATAATAAGCAACTTGAACCACTTTCCAGCAAATACTGTAGGCCCCTGCTCGACTGCTGTGCAGTCCAGGGATTTCAGTGGGAGATACGGATCTCGGCAATGGTTCTGTGTGCTTTTGCCAATCAAAGGCATTTACACTGTGTCAAAACAATCAGTGCTTACTGCTCTGCAGTTTTAATTCCCTCTTTCTGCAAAATAAATGGACTTGTTCTTGTGGTTTCGATGCCCACATAAGCATCCCTGCATGCTGATGTAGTTTTCTTTCCTGTTAATGGGGGCCCGATAGGTATTTTTGCACAGTACCTTTTTTATTTTGGTGTAAAATTCTGTTGGAACGCAATAGGACGGGGTCTGGTCGAAAGCCACCCTGACAGCCTGGAATTCCTGCTTCTGAACAGCAGCTTCTCCACAGCACAGAGGTTTTGTGATGCCATAAAACGTGACACCTGCTGCCCCTCCAGCTGGAGGGAGATGCCTCTGGGATGCCCTTCCTCTGCAGTAACATCAGGCTGCCCAAAGCGGCTGTGCGAGCACGGCACAGACAAAGCGCGCCGGGCTCCGTGTCTCAGACATGGTTCCCGTTTTGCAGGGAACGAGGAGCTCTGCAGAGCACAGCACCCGGGAGGGGGTGCAGCTTCCTCCGTTCCTGCACCAGCCCTCCCAGCGAGCTCCTCCGCCCGTCAGGAACACGCCACGTTATCCCACAGGCGGCCACGGGGATGATTTGTGCTCGTGGGAGCCGCTGCCGCTGTCCTCGCTGGGCTCGGGCTCTGCAGCGCCAGCCCGGCCCGCGCTGTGCTCCCCGGGTCCCTGACCTCGCGGCAGCCGGGGAGGGAGCGCTGCGGTGCGGGCACTGCCAAAGCCACGCTGTGACAGCCAGTGGGAAATACTGCCCGAGAAACCAGCGGTTGCTCGGCACCACCGAGAGCAAAACCCTTGGGCTGCACGCACATCCTTACAGTGAACTGCAATGTAAGGATCCCGGCAGATTTCTTCCCTCCACAGTGGTAGTCACTAGCAACACGGTTTGATAAAGCCCCGCTCTGCTTGGAGGGGACCGAGCTGAATTTTCTGTTCAGTGTTCTTGACCCTAGAAGCCTGGCATTTGTTTACTGGAAAGAACCTCGCAGTTACATCTTTAAAGCTCTGCTGCTTGGTTGGCAAAGAAATGCTGGGCAGCGCAGCTCTGCTGAGGTTGTGCAAAAAGAAAGCAATTGTTATTCATTAAGCAGATGACAGCAACGGGAGCTAAGGGGCTAAAACTCGAAATCTGAAACCACCTGCTTTAATTTTAGCCATAATTGAAGCGGCTGCCCGTGGTGTTGCTGATGCACATATCAGATTCGCACGCCATGCGCTGCTCACACTGATTTCTGTGGCAGCAAGCTCCAGCCCACTCTGGTGCAGGCAGGGATGGAGCTCCTGCTTGATTGCAGGTTGGAGCGGGTACTTGAGAATCTGTTTGTTTCCTTCCAGGAGCAAAACACAGTCGCAGTCTGGCTCTCTGATAGACAGATGCTTTAGTCATTAGTGAGGTTTCTGTGACTACAACACTGTGTTCCAGTACGGGTGCTCTTCCCTCTTTTGTTCCTGGTTCAAGGCAGCGATGCTTTTTTCGCTCTTGTGCTCATGCGCTCACTCTCTCCCTCCCTCCCTCTCTCTCTCTCTCTCTCTGTCTTTGATCTTGCTGATATGGGGGAAAATATCGGATCCAAATCTGCAGCATATTTAACCAAAACATCCTGTAGAATGGGAGTAAATTGCGACTGAGTGCAGCAGCAGGAGATTGCAGTATGGTTGCTTATACTGCTTGCTTTCTGCTACAACAAAACAGCAGCAATTGTCATGGAGTGCCGGGGTTGTTCTGCAGCTAAATAAGCACGTAGGGACTCCACATTCACTGAGGGCTAAGGTGGCTTTACCAGGTGTAGGGAGACTGGGCAAAGCTCTCCTCTCACAGTCTCTAATGCAGGGATTTGTGTGAAAGAGGTAAAACGGGAAGAGATCTTTTCTAATGGCAGAGAGGGTCTCATCCTTCACTCAATTCCCTGGAGTTTTTGCCACTGAGTTCAGTGGCCCTAAGATAACACTGTCACTTTATATCCAGCCTTGTTACAGTACTAGCAACGTAAGCCCCAGAGCTGGGGAGCTCACAGCAGTATCAGTGAAGGCAGGAAAAGTCTTGACCTCAGCTGCAGAGTGAAATGTTAGAGTGGAAGCATTAACAGTCTCTCCTTGAGCTGTTTGGTGCAGATTTATACTGCATGTGTTTGTATGTGTATGCCAACTCCCAAAAGCTATGAAAAGCTTTTTTATGGTTTCCTGTGATGATACATAGTCAGAAGGGATACTTGGATGAGTAAAGAAATATGCCACGAAATGGGGAGCAGGTGAGCTGCGTGACAGATGTGTGTTCTGTCCTTTGTTGATGTGGTGCTGCTCCTTAGCTGACAGTACTGAGTGCTGGGAATAAGACAGAAGGCTTAACTCCACTTGGGATATTGCTCAGGAGATCCTCACTGCTTTAGAACATAGCACATTGTGTGATGTAAGATCCCCAATCCCTTCTGATCAGCATTCCCTAGTAAGCATGTCTTCATTCCCCCCCTTTACTGATCATTTACAGCTGTTTGCTTTATTTCATGAGAGATTCTGAGAGGGCTGAGGCAGTAACTGGGTTGTGCTGCTCTGTAATGCAGCCCAGAGCTGGCGCCGTGTGTCAAGTGGCCAAATGAGATTTGCACTCAAGTCCCAGCAGACATTGTTTGTCTCAGTCAAAAGAATTCACATTTTTCTGGGGTCTGGTATCTGGACATCTTCCTTGTCACAGTAAAGAGGAGGATGGCTATGGCATCCAGACAGTCGAGGTGTGTTACCTCTCCCTGTACTTGGTAAACTGCCAGCACAGCCCTTTTTGCTCTGACATGAAGATACTTCCATCTTTAAGGAGGCATAAAATGTTTTGCAGACATGCGCTATCTCCCTGACTTGCTATCAGTTTGGAAAGGGAGTTACAATGTTTTTAACCTGCAGTCTTTTTATCACTCTTACAATAAGTCTAATACCTGTATTTAAATAATGAGTTGTGGGCAAATAGCAACATTATGAGCACTTTCTTAAAAAACAAATAGTTAATGTCAGACTTCTAAAGTAATATCTTCAACATATCTTTCCTCTGTGTACTTCTGATGATAAAGAGGACACCAAAAAGGACCAAAGAGGACACCTGTTGTTTCAGGTCCTCCTTTCGCTCAGCTGAGCTAAAAGTGAATGCATGTGTTATCCTCTACCAGTGTTTATTTTCCTTCTATGTGCATTTAAATAACAGATTCTCCTTTCATTTATCAAATTATTAGCTTTGTTAAGTATGAGAAACAGGTCATTGCTGTGCCCACAAGGTGTGTGACACCTGTGACAATCCTGGATTGTGTCCTGCAGACTGTGCATGGTACACATGCCCCAGTGTGCCAGAGCCCCACCATACACACCCCTGAGGGAATGGTTGGGAAGTGCTCTCAGGTCTCCAGATTTTGGTGCAGCTTCAGACAATGTTCCAGTTAGACCTAAAAGGTGGGCATCCATTTCTTCTACAGAAAGGGGTCGTGTGATGTTACAGTTCCACACGTGGCTCTCGTTTCTCCATCCCCAAGGAGTGTCCTTGCAGATGGACCAAAGGGTTTGAATTCTTACCAAAGCTCATACTCCTTTCAAAGCTATGTAGCCAAGCAGATGCTTTACTGTGAGAGAGGACATCCTTTGAAAACAATCTGGTGCTTATTAATCAATAAGAATTCAGAGTTAGGGGTCCTTCAGCAAGAAGAGAGAAGGGAAGCACATGTGGGTCTGGCCTCCTGAGTGAAAACCTGCAGGTTCCATCCCTGTGCTCTGCTGAGGAGCAGATTTTGTATAGCACTCTTATGTCAGCACTTTGCTCTCAGTTGCAATGACATTTGGCAGGTTTTGATGTGCTTATGTTGAGAATGAGTTGCCTTAGACCAGGCACCAAGCCATTCACCTGCTCACTGGTGCTGCCCTGTAGATATCTAGATTCATTAGGCTCTCTCTTAGCCAGAGTTCTCTGGACACTTAATTTACACACCCACATATGCTCAGAAGTGCCATTTCTGGGAAAGCAGGCTCTTAGATCTTATTTAAAGCTTTGTTGTGTTTCTGGTTTATGTGGGTAGGCACCTGGACTCTCTCATTTCTGTTGCAGAGGACTACAAAATTAGACATAGGCAAGATGAAGTCCTGGGCCTCACCTCCTGCTCTCACTCAGACATTGGGAGAAGGGGTCTGGGCACTGCTCAGCCTTGAGGGATTTGTTCCAATACCAGCTCTGTCTCAGGAGAGCACCCTCAGCATCCCTCCTTTCGCTGCTCTGCAGCTGTATCCTGAGAAATACGAGGCCAGGATTAAAATGTGAAAGAAGTGAGAGGGTAGAGAGGGCAGTGGTAACCAAAGCCAGTTACCAGGGTGTTGCAGGGGAAGTAGGGTCTCTGGCCCTCCTCCCTGGCATGCATTCCACATTTCACACTGTACCACCATCACCACAGGAAGCACCACTGGGAGATGGTCCGGTTTTCCAGCTGCAGAGTCTCAGAGACAGCATCTGTTCCCCATTTGTTGCAGAAGTTATTGAGGTGGCTGTGTGAGACAGGCCAGGATTACCTTCTGGGCTTCCATGCCTTTGATGAGGCAGCATCTGAAGTTAACACTTAAATTAAGCAGACTTGATTTTATTGCCTTTGTGTATTGTAATGCCCATGAAATCATTAAAACTTGGTGTGTGCTCCTGGGTCTTCTGCTGTCTCCCTGCAGTATTTCAGTCATTTGTTGACTTTGTACGACCTGCCTGCCTGAAAAACCAGCAGCTGTCTTCCCTTCCCTTCCCCAGCCCAGCACACAGTGGGACCTCCCAGGACTGCAGGATGCCTGTGCTAGCACCTCCATGGCTTGGTAGGGATTCTTGGGTGAGGGACCACTTTTGCGAATAATCTTTTTTCTACTGCTTTCTGTCTTACAGATTGATGAACTTCCTGAAGGAGCCGTGAAGCCTCCAGCAAATAAATACCCCATCTTCTTTTTTGGGACTCATGAAACGTAAGTGAATGAACGTGACCTGTTCCTTTGAAAATGTCTTCTTCCACTGCAGCTAACATCATTTCCTCTGATTTTATTGGAACAAATCCTGACTGAAGCCATGGGGAGCCTAGAGATAGGTCCTGCAAGCCCAATTCATTTGTATTAACAAATGGGAGTGAAAGCTGAAAGTAGTTGGGAAAGCTGCTGCCTTCATGGTCTACCATGAGATAAACATAAAAGCCTGTGTTTCCTGTAAAGAAATGTGTTGGAATGAATTCATTAAAGGGTCTGAAAACACCCTGAACTCTGAAGCAGGGGCAAATATTTTTTACTTGGATGTCCATGATAGCAGAGATCAGGCTCTTGTGTTTGGACATGTTAGAGCTGGTGTCCTGTGTGAGAACTCGCTTGGTAGTTTGTGATATGAGAGGAAGCAGACCCCAGAGTCTCAGGCAGTCCCCACACAGCTTTAAAATGTGTGCATTCCTGGGAGATTTGTGCTGGGGATGCTCTAGGATGGAGCTCACAGAAGTGATAGAAAATCTGAGCTGGCTGAGCTGATAGGGAAAGAAAGGAATCAGAGCACAAGAGGTAAGTTAGGTCTCATCATAATTGCTACAAATTACAGAGTTTCAAGATTATAATGTACATGTCTCTAGTTTAAACTATGTCTGAGGTAGCTAAAAAATAAGTCACATTCCATTTTGCATGAAATATTTTAATTTTAAAACTTTTCCTTCCCCATTTGCAGGTAACATGTTTTCTAGAATTCCTTTAAAACTGGAAAAAATAAAATTCTGACAATATTTTAAATTCAATGTTAGAGGCTTGAAGCTTTATTAAAAATTCATTGTTTATTTTTGAATTTTAATATTATTCCAGAATATGATAAGCTCCATAGCTCATACATCACATTTTATTTTAAAAAATCTTCAAAGGCAGTTTCTGCTTTATAAAGTTCATAATAGCTTCTCTTTAGTTAAAACAATTCTTCTCATTTCTAGAATGAAACAACCTGATATTTTGATATATTGTGGTATACTAGTACTGTCACAAAATAATCTGAAAAGGATAAAGTTAATTAAACTTATGATGCATTCAAATCAGAAACCAAAATGTAATTATTTTTTGAGAAACATTTAAGAGAAAACTGACCACTTTTATTCCAAAATGAGTGAATCCCAAACTGATAATCTCTTTTGGTTTTGATTTTGTGAGCTCATGATCTCACTGTAGCATCTGAAACAGGAAAACAGTTTGTAGTTACTACGTTATAAATGTAAAAGCCTAACTGTTAAAAATGAACTGTAGATTGCAGCTCCTTCGTTTTATAGCAGAGCAGTAGAAACTTATACTTTCCTAGTGGCAATGAATGTATTTCAAGCAAAGATGTAGACAGTTTTTCAGTGTTTACTTTACATAAAAGGCTGTAGAAACATTTCCATACATTACTGTTGAGATAATTTAAGGTAGCTCATACTAAGTTTCATACAGTTTTCCTTTGTTATTTGTGTTAGAACTGTTTGTTTATGTTTTTGACAACAAGGAGACATGTCTTGGTATTAGCAAAAGCGTAGATAACATAATTTATTCAGTGTATCATTTAATATTAACATGACATCTCTTAGTTTGGAAATCACTGTTTGGCTTTCAGGTAGAAGTGCATTCCTGGCTTTGTAATTGTATAATTAAGGTATTTCCCAATATCCAACTGAGTGTGGATCCGATGCTGTCTCACGTGGAGTTAGAAGGAAGCTCTTTCCTCAGGGATTTGTCATCTGATGCCTTTTTAGCAACCAGTTGGCTCTGCATTGGCAAACTGCTTGGCCAGTGAAATGATTTAAGTGAATGGAACTTCACACATTCATAAATGCTGGGCATAAATCAGGCTTCAATCAGAAATAATGGTTGCAGAAAGGAAGAAATATGATCCTGTGATTAAGGTATTAGACTGAGACTGAGGAGAGCTGGTTTTTCCTCTGTGCTCTGCTATCAGTTTGAGTTTGACCTTGGACAAGTCTTTGTGCCTCAGAAGCCCATCTGCAAAAAAAAGGGGCAGATTCCCAATGTCGTGGTGAGGTTACAACAATAAATGTGTTGGACATGGTGGAGCTCCACAATCCCACAGTAATGGAGACCAGAGAGTTACACATGAATTGTGAAGATCATCAGGAAAGTAGGACAATGATTATGGTGAGGGACCCTGGGACTTGCTCAGCTCTGGCCATTGATGACGCAGAATCTTTACATGTGGGAATGAAGGGGTCTTTTTGCCTTCATTGTTTTAATTTAACTTGTGATTACAATCTGAATGTCACGATGCAGAATACAGTAGATGTAGATACCCAACAAAAAGTTTTCTTCAGTTTAAAGTTAAGAAGGAATTTTACTGTAATGTGTGTAGAAAAAGCAGGACAAATAATCCCTCTTCTTTTTTTTATAATTATTTTTCCCTGCATTGTGGTGCTTGTGCCTGAAATTAGTTGGCCTAGTACATAGCTGACTTAGGCAGCAGCAAAGCACAAAATCCCTCCTTTGCTGTGCTGTCTGAAAAACTATTTGGCCACAAGCATCCTGTGTGTCTCATTGTTTCCTTGTATTACTCATCTGCCTATATTCATCCATTGTTTTTTGTTCTTATATGAAATTATAAGATTTTTGGGAAAGAACATTTTTATTGTGTTTGTGCGGAATTTAGTATGCGGGGGGCTAATTCTGAGAAAGCAGCTCCCAGGCTTACTGGCAGGATAGATAATAATAAATGCCACTGCTTTTTCTATCCCATAGTACAAGGGATACATTTTGGCTCATGGGTCCTAGGCACTCCTTACGTGCTTAACTTTTCATATGGCTTTTTTGAGGCCTTTCTGGATTTATAACACTAGGATTGGAAGTTTGGTCCCTTGCTATCGCAAGCAATGACATCATAAACTGTTTCATAAACTTTCATAAACTATTCAAGTGCCAGTTCCCAGCAGTAGTTAATAAAATAGAGATGTTTCAGTTGTTTCTAGAGATACCCAGCACGATTTTACTACATCAAACATCAGGATGGTGAGCCAATCCATTAAATCAGACTCACAGCAGTAACTCAAAGCCAGTGTGAGAAATAAATAAATAAAACAAAACTAAAAAAGAAATTATGGAATGAGCAGAAGACTAGGGAAGACATTTGCACTGTTAATGTTTTGATTTTTTTGAAGAGGAGAGTGATAAGTCCATGTTTGAATGTTACCTCTGTTAAAATGCAGTGCGTTCCTGGGGCCCAAAGACCTTTTTCCATATAAAGAATATAAAGATAAGTTTGGGAAATCGAACAAGCGAAAAGGATTTAATGAAGGCCTGTGGGAAATAGAAAACAACCCTGGAGTAAAGTTTACTGGATATCAGGTAAATGACTTTCACACCTATTCTTCTTTATCTTTCTTGTTTTCTTCTTTTATTGCTTGTCAAAGTGAGCATTTTAAGAGTAATGTGTAAGGTTCTGGTTTTGATGGAGCGAGAACGATTCACAGCTCTGGTAATTGTGTAATGTAAAGACAACTGTGGTCTCACACTCTGTGACAAATGGAACTTTAATCATACTGCAGAGCCTTTTGCTTTCTATGATACTCTGAGGTGGTGAAGTGGAAAATTCTGCAACACATTTAGTTAAATTAAAAATGGATGGTTTTATTTACTCCTGTACAAACATGAATAATTTCTGACTTCTTCTTTCTGTTGTTTATTTTTATATCAGGCTCTGTGTATTTTACACAGACCTTAAGGTCACTGCACTTTTGATTTTTACATTGGTGATGTATAACACACAGTGCCAGAGCTAAGAGGAGTGAGGTGGAGGGTTAAGCTGCTGTTAGGAGACAGTTGCTGCTGTACAACAGCTCTCCCTGTTGGGTGTCCAGAGCAGAAAGTCAGTGAAGCTGGAGGGGGAGAAGAGTAGTTGGTGGGCTGTATGAAACAAAGAAGTTTTCTCATTAAAAAAATGTGGTCCTTTGAAGGCAGGAATCACCTCCAAAAGAAGGCAAACACCTATTACATTATTATCCCAAAACTCTACAAGCCAGAGATACAGACCACCTGCAGAAAAGCTGCCGCCTCTCAGTTCCTGTTTCATATTTTCAGCCCCACACATGTTTTGCATGCACTTGGGGATTTTAAAAAAAATCCAGTGAATAGTCTGTGGGAGATGGGCTGTCAAAGAGTGCTCAGCCTGCTGGTCAGGGTTTGTTTTTCCAAAACACAGAGATCTTGCCCTTTGAGGGGAGTGTAACAGCCATCTTCTCTCACAAAATGAGTCTCTCCTATTGCAGCCAAAAAGTTTCAGTAGTTTTTCCCAAAGTGGAACATGCCAGGTCTCTCCACTGAGCAGCCCTTTCTCCTCCAGCAAACACATTTTTGTTATCGGATCTTCTGTTTCTGTGTAAACCCTTCAGAACGTGCTATCCCAGAATCTGCATCTGATAACTGAATTCAAGTGGTGACTGAGAAAATTGCCTTTGCAGCCCTTTTTCCTGATAGTTGCAAAAATAACCTGAGCTCTTCCTAACTATAGCAATTAAAGTGTAAGCTGTCCATTTCCACTATTTCTATCTTCAATGCAGAACAAAAATCAAGTAATAGGTATTAGTGATATTTTTATTGTTTATGTTATTATTCTTGTTTTTTAAAGGCAATTCAGCAACAGAGCTCATCAGAAACTGAAGGAGAAGGAGGAAATACAGCGGATGCCAGCAGTGAGGAGGAAGGTGATCGGGTAGAAGAGGATGGAAAAGGAAAAAGAAAGAATGAAAAAGCCGGCTCAAAACGGAAAAAATCCTACACTTCAAAGGTTATCTTCTGACTTTTCCTGTTGCTACCCATGGGCATTTATAATTGGAATACTGTTCACCTCATGGAAATTTGTTCTTCCTCCTTTAGCATTTTGATTCTGATACCATAACAGTGGTGTTCAAATAGGCTCAGGGAGTGCTCTTACTTTTTAGACAGCCTTGGTGAGACACCAGTTGAAATACTCTGCCCTGTTCTAGTGCCCACACACTGAGAAGAAGGTGGAACTATGGGAAGGAGATCAGAAGGGCTGGAAAGAAAACCCATGCAAAGATGGATTGATAGGTTTGATCATCTCAGATAGGTCTCTCCCCAAGAAGAAGAAAAAAAGCCTTAGGAGTGGGCCTCCTGAGAGTCATGAGTTCAGGTTTGGTTCCTGTCCAGGAGAATTGAAGCTTCCCTCTCCCATCTCCCAGAAAGATCTGGTAGGGTCAGATGTGCTCAGCTGCTCCTCTTGTAGCTGAGTGCAAAATACTCCAGTCCAGGATACAGAATGGGAAGGAAGAAGAACTAATTCATTAAGCAGGGAGTAGGATGCTCAATGAGACCTGCACTGTAGTACCTACCAGCCCTGTTAATGTCGTAAGTAACAGTGGAGATCAGGAAGCTAAGAGTGTGAATGTGTCTGTCTCACAGTGGCTGGTGGACATAATCCCCTGAGAAGTGACACCTTTGGGTTCAGACAGACTTCTCACTTGTCACCTGGGTGAAGGGCAGCAACATTATAGTCACTTCCTCTTGTTCTGCGTGTGCCTCCAGGGCTGCACTTCACCTGGAAAACTGTGGAAAGTGTGGCAGAGTCAATTTATTCACATTCATGTTATTCTTCTCTGAAAGTGAAAACTAATTGAAATGAGAAGAAGCAAGCAAACAATCTGATCCAGGCACAGTTTGGGGGAGAGTGTGAATTTTTGTGGTTGATCCACCGAACAAAATGTATTTTCACCCCTTTTGTGTGTTTTACATTAGAAATTCAGGTCTGGTCTACCATCTTCTTTCCAGAGGACTCTGGGCAAACAGAGGATTATGAAAATGGTGGCTTAATGCCACAATTTATCCTTTTGTACTGTAGAATTGCATAACATAAAGGGAACAGAAAAGATGTATTGGTTCCACATGGCTCTAATGTTAATATATTAAAGCTGACAGCACTAAAAAAAAGTATGGAAAGCAGCTCTGCTAATGTTATTCTCATTTTACATCTCTGTGTTTAATCAAAACTTTTGTCAAGCTGGCACCATCTGTTTCATTAACTAACAAAACCTACAGGTGACCCAACACTAATACCCAGCTCCTATTACTGTGTCTGTCTTTCAGTCAGTTGAGCTGCCAACCTGTGCTGAACACAGAATTTCACAGAAATTTCCTTCATTGGTGGCAGTAACTCCAGCTACTTCACCTGGAAAATGCTTTTCACCCCACGTATCCTCCCCAATATTCACCTTGAACAGGGAATGCATGATCAGACAGCATTCCACATACATTTCAGAAGTGTCTTTCTATGGCTGAAGCTCAGGTTTTAATTTTAACTTTGTTGTTGATCGTTTTAGAAATCCTCCAAGCAGTCACGGAAATCTCCTGGAGATGAAGATGATAAGGACTGCAAAGAGGAAGAAAATAAGAGCAGCTCTGATGCTGGGGACGCAGGCAATGACACAAGAAACACTTCTTCAGATTTGCAGAAAACCAGTGAAGGGGTAATCTTCTCTTCCTGTCATTTCCCATGCAGTTTGCTCCCAGGGGGCTTTGGAGCCCGGGGTGACCTGTGTGTACCACGTGCCACCTTCTTGGGTTACATTTCAGTGTTCAGAATGTGTCTAAAACAGAAACATGGACTTGTTGCCTGCAGTGGTACAAATTTTGCTCTAGAGAAATGACTGAAAAAGGGCATTATTTTTGTTTTGACACTTGCATAGATGTCAGCTGAGAGGAGCTACTGAAAACCGTGAGCTGGAATGATGCAAAATTGATGTGAGAGCAGAATCAGGCTGTTTGCATAATGCATGTTGGCTCACTAACGGGGGAGCCTGCTTACCCTTTCACACTTGTTTAATTTGTGCGGTCCCAGGGTCTTCTTCAGAGTTCATGAGGGTTCATGTGCACATTGCAGACTCTGCATACTGCAGGTTCCAGGGCAGATGCTGCCCTGGGCTCTGACCTTCCAAGGACAGATGATACAGTCTGCTCCAGAGCAGCTTCATACAATCTCCTTGTGTGTTTGTGTCAGTTGTGTGTTCATAACGATATCACTTTGTTGTGACCACAATAACAAGATGGGAATGCTGCTGAGCAGGGGGATTAGCATGGCAACTGGTTACTCAGCCACCTTTAACAAGCCCTGCTATTCCTGAGCCTTTTGAGCAGCACAAGGCGCTCTGCTCCAGCACTTCCAGCTCCAGCTCAGCACCAGTTCTTGTGCAGATCCCATGCCAAGGCTGTGCCACGTGGGCAGCAGCCGGGCTGGGCTGTGGCAGGAGCTGAGTGACACGAATCCCCAGGTGTGAGAGGAGGCCAGCCAGCACAGGCTCTCATCTGACACTGCTGAGAGGCCTTAAGCACCCAGCTGCGTGCTCAGCCACAGCCCTTTCTCACGAAACACAACCTCCAGGGAGCTGCTGTTGTCTCCTGCTAAAAAACTCCTCCCAGAGCTCCCTTACCCCATGTCTCTCTGCAGTGCAATGTAGTTGTTTTTTGACTCTGCTTTATAAAGACTTTGATAGGTGGCTCATGGGGTCACAAGGAAAATGTGCCCTGAGTATCTCCCATTCACTCTGAACAAGCTGCTGGCTTGAGCCAGAGACTGATGCAAGCAGACACTGCCCAGCTGTGCCCTCCCAGCTCTCACTACAGACTGTCAGAGGCCAATGAGTGTGGCCCACGTTCAGCCTAGTGAACCCTGTGACACTTCCATGTCTTCAAATAGGTATTTGAGTGAGAAAACTGTTTGTAAGATGCATCTGAGGTAGCAAGAGGTTCAGCAGAGCCTGCTGTGTTTCCCGTGTTTGTGGCAGTGACAGGGGATATTTCTGTGAACTTCAGGCACATTTTCCATGTAAGGACAAAATGTTTACTGAGTTAGGTCAGTCACAGACTAAGTGGCTAAAACGTCACACAGGATGTTGTCTTTGTGGTTGTTGACAATCATATGACTCTCTCTTCTGGGTGTGACATGCTTGTGACATGCTTGGGAGGCAGAGTCCAGCATGCTACAACATCGTGGTGCTTCTCAGCATTTTTAGGATTACAGATATTTTAGCCTCTGTGCTGAAATAGTGAAATACTGAAATACTGTCAACAGACTTATCCTTCCTGCCAGCACCAACTTGATGAAATACTCACAGTCAATACTGTCATACCCATAGGGTGGTGACTCTGCTCTGACTTCTGCAGCCTCAGCACTCAGCCTTGAACTCATGCTTGAGCAACCAGTTTGTTACTAGGTCTTGGATGCTTTTAACATTATGGAAAAAGTGGAGTTTTAGTAATATGGATTAAAGAGACAATGAGGATGTGGTTTTAAGGGCAGCTTGAGATAAAAGCACTGATAAGTTTGGAAGAGTTCCCATCCTGATCCACATATTTCACCTTGGGTATTTCTGCTGCAAAATCATCATTTCACACATGAATCTCTTCAGCGTTTCACTGAGGTTTTGTCAGTAGTGCAGTTCTCTTTGAGGACCAGGAGGGGACACTCCATCTCCTGCTGCTCCTCAGAGCCAGACCGAGTGTCTTTTCAGTAGACACAGGGTACCTGGGGGAGGAGAGCAGGTTCTTTTCCAGCTGGTGTTAAACAGCCAGTCCCGCAGCGTGCCCGGATTGGTGAGCTGGGGCACGGGCCAGCTGTCCTGCTGGACACACAGACCAAGGCTCTGCTGCAGAGCACTGAGCTCCTGCAGCCCACACTCCTGGACTTCTCTGCTGTAGAAAGGAAGGTTGAGAAAGACCGACATGTACCTGCAGGGTTGGGGTATGATCCTTCTGTTCACACACATGGATTCAGAAGAACGTCTCAGTCTGCTAAAAGACACCACCATAGATGAGATAATGGTCTCTTTGGAATCACTTAGCTGGTAAGAAGAGCCCTGGGCCAGCAGCAGGCAGTGTGAAGAGGATGGGCTTCCTCCCCTGCGGTGTGCAGAACCCACTGCTGTCCCCAGATTGGCCATGCCAGGACATTGGTGTGGCTGTGAGATCACCGGCACCAGGACCCTCCGGAATGGCACGGGGCGCAAACCGGTGCTCGCTCAAAAGGAGGTGTAGAAAGGTACTTTGAGGGCACAGACAAGCAAAGCAAGGGTTCAGGGCCCTCATCTCAAGGACAGACGTGTTTCATTCCCATGGTTTTGCCACTGTGAGAGGCTGGGCCACCTCTGGAAGGCACATGTGGCTTGGCCACCCTACCCGAGGTACTCCCCGTGGGCTGAGAGTGCCTTCGGCCCCCTGCTCTGCACCTCCCAGGCCTCAGAACCTGCAAGAATTGCCTCGAGGAGACAAGCTTTTCTCTTAATAATACTAGTAATAATGAGGTAGTAATTACCTTTTATAATGCCTGGACTGTAGGCTGAAGACACATCTCTCCTCCTCAGATCAGATGGAATCTTGCTTTTTAATCACACTCTTACCCCCAGCATTATAGGGATCTTCTTGAAGGGCCAACAGCCGAAGTCAAATGATTGCAGGAGCACCTTCACCTATATTTTTTAATGAAAATTCTAACCTCCAGGTGGTAGAGGTAAGCTTGAAAATGCGAAGTGATGGCATCCTGAAGACTCAAACCCAGAGCAAATAAAAGTACTTTCAGAGCTATTATATTTTTTTCAGTCAATTTCATACTGTTCAAGGGCTCAGCTAGTGATTTTCTTTTTATCCCTTGGGTAGGCAAAGGTGCTTTCTTTTTTTATCTCCATCCCTTAGTTTCTGAGCTATTCTTGAGTACTGCAGGCACTCTCAAGAAAGAGACATTTCCTCAGTCCCAGCCATAGTTGCTAATTGTGTCCTGTCACTGACAGTTTTTCAAGCTCTTTCCCTAACTGCTGTTCTTTGTCTGATTCCTTCCCCAGAAAGGTGCAGAGCCTGAGCCTCAGGGGTTAATCATCCAATATTAATTAACTAATAGTGTATTAGCTAAGACAGCCCATCTCAGAGTTTGCTCAAATCTTGAGTCACAGAATCTCCCCAGAACTGTACGCTGCTGTTAAATACTAAATTGTTTTGGCTTTCTCAGAATACCAGGTAAAGATAATTTTCTGGTGGAAAGGTATTCATGGCTCTATGTTGTTTACTTTCATGGTATTAAATTAGCTCATAAATCAGTGAATTCATGGCAGCAGATTTACATTCCTCATTTAAATCTCTGGTGACTTGTGTCTTTAGCTCTTGGCTGGCATGACTCTGAATCCTTGTAACTGAACACCTAAACTGCTTTTTACTTTTACTTTCTGGATGGCCACGTACTCATGTTCGAAAGCTGGCTGTGGTTCTGGCCTTCTTAGAGAGTGTTTGAAGGTCAGGGTCAGCACACAGGGTATGTGGCAAGTTTTCATTTTGGTGTTGACTGTTTTAGTGACACTCTGGGCAGTGTGTTGGTAAAGGAGGCATTTGTTTGGTGTACAGGTGCAGGAGGTGAATGATTTTACTGTCTTCAGAGAAGAATAAATTTGTTGGAAATGAAATACATTTTCTTGCTCCTGGTACAGCCTGAATATTAAAATGGAGTAAAGGGCTGTGATCCTTTTACTCACACTGACAATCAGCTACCAACTGAGTCAGTGGATCTATTTGTGGAGGCAACTGCCAGCATGAATAAGGGGATCAAAATCTGGTCCAAAATTATTGCCATCTGACACCATTGCATTTGGGAGAACATATTTAAAACAGCCTGTGTCCAGGCTTTTTTGTTGTGGAGTTCTTGTGGGGTAGCAACAATCACAGTTACTGCTGTGAAGTACAAGTGTAATGACCAAACACAGGTTCACTGTGTCCTTCTGATGTGATTTTGAGATGTTTGGTTCCTTTGCTCTTCTTTTCTTATCAAGAATAACATTGGTCAGGCTGCATAACAGGTTTAGGGGGTTGTCAGCATTGAAAGCATAGCATTTAGGGCTTGGTTCAATTTAAAAGCATTTTGTACAAAAAATGAAAACAGAGTATGTTTTTTTGTCTGATTTTCTTTTCCTGCAATTTGAGGCATGCTAAAATCTACCCTTCAAAGCAACAGATAACATTTGTAAGAATGTGTCTAACTATTGCACAGTAAAAATTCCTGTGTAAAAATCAAATAGTGGCATAGTATATGGTGCAAAGAGTTGTGTTGTCTGCTGCCTTCCAGTAGCTCAGGATAACAGCACTGCTGGCTAAGGACATGGGACATAACTCAGAGGAAACATAAATGTCTGGATGCAAGTTGAGATTAAAGCAGCCAGTACAGATGAAATATTTGCAGCTCTGTGATCAAATCCTGTAACCACTTCGACCTCAAACCAAGATGGAATAACAACTATTGTACAGAACAAGTAAACAATTATCCTTCTGCCCATGCAGTTTTAAAGTACAGGATGGCTGAATTAGTTGCCAGACACTGTTAAGGAAGAAATTTTCAGTGCCAGAAAAACAGACGGCAGTTTGTGGATTTAGTTTTGTTCCCTGCTCTGTTTTCTCTGCGTTTGCACTCAAATCAGTCAGCTCCTGTGCTCTCTCCTTAGCGTGCAGCAGCTCTGGGCAGCATGGCACACGTCATACCACAGCTTACAGTGAGCTGGGAGACTTGTTCAAACAAAGATGTTCGAGAGCTGATCTGTTTCTGGAGAGACGTGAAACCATGGAGACCGCGGGCTGTGCTCAGCTCTGCCGCATCCCTGATCAGCGGCTGCGGCAGCGGGAGCTGCAGGGCAGCATTGGAGCCAGGCCTGAGCAGCCACTGCCCCTGGGGCTCTGCTCCTGGGGACGAGGGACCTGCTGGCTTCTGGGGCGCCTGGCAGCGCACCCAGAAGGCAGTGTGTGTGCCATGGTGGAACATGGCACTGGAAACAGAAAACCCTAGAGGATGACTTGCATTATTATCTGTGTCTTTGTTGTCCCTCCCGTGCCACACTGTGGCCCAACAGCTGTATCTGCGAGACAGTGTGGAGGGGAAGTATTAATGTTCCCAGCACCCCATGGAAGAATGATCCTACCCAATCTTCTGGACATAGCCCAGAAGGGAATTGTGGTTAGTAATTGCAAAGGTTTCATACTCCAAAAGGACATCTTTCTGTACTGGATCTGGGAGTTACAGCATAGAAACCAACTGTGTTACCCCCATCCTACCTGTCAGTGCTGGGCAGCACTGCCAGTGGGAACCTTAGCAGAAAGCAGGGTTTGATTGACTGATCCCATGTAGTTCTTTAATGGGTGTCTGAATCTGAAGGGAAAGGAACAGCAGTGAACCCCCCCAAAGCATCTGTAAGTGTGATCTCACTGACTCTGAAACGGGAGAGAGGCCTCTGGAGTGTGGTGTGCTGGATGGGCAGCACATGGTTACACCTTTTGGGGGAGTCAGGGCCCTGGTAGTTCCTGTAAACCCTCCTGCAGCCTGAGCACTTGCTAATAACCCCTGATTGTGTGTCGTTAGTCAGGATGTAGCAGGACCTCCCACACGGAAAGCACAGGTTTCCATTTTTACTGTTCACAGAGCACTTGCCACAGGAGAGAGCTGCACTGACCCTACACAGGGAAGGTATTGTAGTGTTGTAGAAGGGATGCCTTGGCCAGAGGTGGGTGATCATGGTGCACTGCATGCTGTCATGTTGCTGGCTAATGTAACATGTCCCAGGGCCAGCAGGTGAATTTTGCCATCTCTGCTCAATTTGAGGAAACTGAGACTTGTAGCTACTTGCCATGATCATGCAAGGACAGTCTGATCCTGATCCCGCTAATGTCAGGGAAAGCAAGAGCTGACCTTGACTCAACCAGGCAAGTGGGAGTTCCTTCCTTTTCTGTCATCATCTTACACCAATAGCCAAACTGTTTCCTTTTCAGAAGCATTCAGGAACGTTTGCATCCCTTAGCGATGAAAATGTTTATCTGTGCTCATGCTTGCTAAGCTTTCATGTATTTGAACAAGAGGGTGTTCCTGTGGCTGGACACCCAGGAATGCAGCAGTACCTGAGCTCCTGCATGAAGCCCATCAATGATTTAGTGCAGTGGAAAAAAACCAAAATTTGGTTGTGCCTGAAGTGTGCTACAAGGTTTGTAACGGAGTGATTGGGGGGAAAACCCACTCACATGCATCACTGGAGCTGCTTATTGAATACAGCCCTAAATGCTTATTTTTAAATTGTGCTCATTAATATTTTGTTGTGATATGATTAGTTGATGTAACAAAGCAGTTTTCTCTAGAAAAAATTTGTTTGAACAGACCAGGTGGTTACTTGTACCTGTAACTTTGAAGTGTGGAAATATGACATCAATTGTATCAAGTTTGATGCAGCATGTTATTTCTTACATTAAATGTGACTTTTTTCTCTTTCTCTTTCAGACTTAACCAACATAATGACTGCTGAATATTAAGGGAAAACACAAGAAGGTTACATGTTTGGTTGTCTAATATTCTTGGATTTGATATGAGTCACCACATCTGTTCATTAGTACCATCAACAGCATCCCAGTTTGTATGCACATTATTCACATTCCTATCTGTTGTGTTTGCAGAAATGACATTTTTACCCTTTTTTCTAAGGGTTACTTTTTGATTTTCATATTATTTGGTTGCATGAAGTTGCCCTTTTCCAGTGGCTGAGGTTTATGAAGATATCGCATACTTGAACATGTTTTAGATTCCTTTTCTAGACAGAAAAGGCGTAACTCCAAATTGTATCATTCTAAATCAACATTTTTTAAATGCAACTAAATCTTAGAAGTGAATCCCCTCCATGTAATGCTACAATAATCTTCCACGTACAAACATAATTTTAAATTTTCCTATATCCATTCTCTCTTGGGTTTTGATCAGTTTACAACATAAAAGAAAAATTCTTCTTCAGTTGAAATCACCGCCAAGTTCAATAATGTAATAAAATACCTTTCCTTATTAGAAGTACCTAGCTAGTTATACTCTTAATATTTCTCCAAACCATGATGTAATGTACACTATCTGACTTAGTTCCTATATGTGGAGTTAGTGAAAGTCTTTTTGTGTTTCTTTAGATTAATACAAGGATTTTTCCAATGCCAACACAATTTGAAATCATTCATTTGGATGCTTTCCATTTTTAAGCTTACTGTGATATACAGCCCTATGGGAAACCAAAACAAAACATCAATTTTAATTAACGAAAGGCTTAAAAAAGGATGCTGTCATTCTGGCTTTTTTTTTCCTTTTGGAAATAGAACTAGACTAGTAAGTAAGCATTCCAAATCCATTACTCTGTGTACATTATTGTTGCTATTGTGATAATAGAGATTTTTATTTATTTTTATGCCAGCTTTTATTGTGAAAACATATTTAGTCTGGTTTTATCAATCCTTGTTATGCTTGTCCTTGGAACATCTTTTGCGTATTCAAGGTTTGTAGTTGATGAGTTTACTGTAAAAAACTAAAAAAAAAAAAA
>VYZR01081624.1:0-10518 GCA_013400675.1 Oxylabes madagascariensis
ACAAACAAAACAAACCCAAAACATTCTTCTGCTTTAAACCTACTACCCACTCCTGTGCTGCTGAAATGCTCCAGAGACATTACCTTTTGATGCTCCTTCTCCTTGACAGTGGGGAAGTCTCACATTTGGGGCAGTGCCCTGGGTACCCAGCTCCCTCCTGAAGTTCCACCCATGTCTCCCTTACTGCCTCCTGTTTGTCACTGACTAGCCAGCCATTGACTGTGGCAGGGATATACGATTTTAAGATGATGCTATGCCTAGGTTAAAGAAGTCCCTTTTGAACCTATAGGCCCACCAATCTGCATGGTTTGGGCTTGCTGTGCCTGACGGTATTTGAGAAAGGAAAAGCCTCTCTCTACTTCCTTTGTCCAGGGGAGGAGGAGCCCAGTTAACATGGGGTTCTCTGGGGTGGCACCTGGCAGGACTCTGGAAACAGGCTCTCTGGCACAGCCTAGCACAGCCTGCCACTCCACTACCAGTCCTCCAACGCCAAAACTCACAGAGAACACAGTGTAACACCTGAGTTTGCTGAGCAGGAGCAAGGAAATGCCTTGCATCACTGCAGGAGAAAGGAAATGCCATGGTGAGCTAGGGTGCTCCCTAAGTGCCCCTGGGAATTGCTCTTTACCTTCCCAACTGGGGCGGCATCCCGTTGCTGAAAGGAAAACAAGTACACCTGGAAACACTCAGTTGCACCTGAGGTGAAAACCCGCACACCCCACTGCACAGGGGAAACACAGTTATCCGCTCCCGAGACATGGATCTGTCAGAGAGGAAAGGGGCTGGCACAGGATTAGAGAGAGCAACATTTGAAAGTTCTCAGATCCTGTGTTTGCACACAGGCGGGGCCAGATCCAAGGTTCACAGTCTTGCTGGTAGCTATTCATCAAAACATTTGCACTGCCAATTATTTGTTAAAAATCTACGTTCAGTTCACAAGGCTTGCACCAGACTGTCCAAATAAATGACCGAATAATCTCTTTTCTTAATGTTATCTCCCAGTATTTAGGATTACTTCATGCCAGATACCCTGCTGAAGGAAGGAGGGTGGGCATGGGGGAGGAGTGGAGAGGGGACTGCTCAGGGGAAGAGCCCAGCTGATATTCATTCTGTTTTGCTCCCCTGTGAGATCCTTTCCATCACACTACTGAGCACAACACAATTAGTGAAAAGGGCCCATTTTTCCTCCAGGAGCCAAGGTCCCAAAAAGGTACAGCTTCAACATCATTAGCAGCTCTTCTTCTTAAACCTCCGGGCAGCCCCTAGGCAGATCCCCTCATGCAAACCCCACACCCCTCCCCCTTTTTGGTGTCTGCTTATCAAACTAATAAAGCACATCTACACTGAAAGGTCTTGAGGTAGAAGACAGCAGCTTAACCATGATTCAGTACATGTCCTTTCCCCTCCTCCTCTTTATCAAATAAAGCAAGCAGAATTTCCTACACTTAAATGGAAGGGAGGAGGAAGGAAGGAGGGTAAGGGGAGGGAGACATTTGTCTAGTAATTCCCAGCAGAAGGAGATGTCTGTTTACTTTCTTTGACTGAGCACTTGCATATTAAAAAGGCTCAGTTCCTTAGCGGACAGGATTTATCAGTGCCACATTTTCTACTTAATAGGCCAGAGCTGGCGATGCCTGCTCCAGGTAGCTGGAGACTGAAACAACTTGGTGTGACCTTCCCCTTGCCCTTCCCTGAGTCTCCTCTGTCCAGGGGAGCCAGCAGAGGATGCAGAGAGAGCTGAGAGCCGAGGGCCACGCGGTGGGGATGGGATGCTTCGCGTGCCTTAGCACTAAAACAAGAAGACCACTGCAGAAACAGTGAAAGCACAAGGCTCCATTAGCTTTTTTCCATTCAGTGATATCCGGAAAGGCAATTTCCAGCTTTAGATAAAAACACATAAACATCTTTCATCATGTCACTGACCTAAATATAGATGATTACTTCAAGGCAAGAGAAATAAAAAAAAAAGAAAAAAAAAGGAAAAGAAAGAAAATCCCCTCTATTCTTATACCTTCAAAAGCTATGAAGCCTTACAAGCAGACTGCAGTAAAGAGGACCAATAGATAACCAGTCAGATGTAAAGAGAGAGAGAAAGGAATACATGTTCTCAAATGATTGTCCTGATGGATCATTATGCTGGACCCAGCTTTCACCTGCCCTGCGACACGGGCTTTTTCCATGTCCTGCTGGACACTTGGCTGTCTCCTGGGCTGCCTCCTCCTGGCACCCAGAGCCTTTCCCTGCAGCACAGTACAGCAAGCAGGACCTTTGCTTTGCCATAAAGCCTCTGGAGTTCAGATTCACATTAACCCCACCTTAACCAGGCCACTACACTGCCCTAAAGGGTCAGGCCATGTTTTTCAAAGGGACACAAAGTTGCCCTCGGACCTAGGGACACACTAAAACATGTCAAATTTCCACAGGAGCCAAAGTGGTGCCAGACTCCAGTAGCACTTGAGCATGAACCTAAGAGCTCTTGACTGTGTTCCCTCCAGGGTCACCCTCACAGCACAGTAAGGTTGCACTGCTCTTGTGAAGGATAAGTGGTTTTGCTCTCAGTACCTGTGCTGGTTTGCAGCAGCAATCCCCCAAACCATAGTGCCAGGGACCCACCACTAACAAGCCCAAGAGGTTCCCTACTAGAGGGTTCCAGTAACACACACACACTGGAAGCAGAGGGATCTGCAGGCAAGCTCTTTCCACTAACACAACCCAACAGTAAATGTCAGTGACAAGTCATGATTCTCCATATTTAATGTATGTTCTACCATTCATAACCACAGAATCCCATTTTATGACCCTCACTGGTATCTGCTGGGGTCAGAATTGGGTACTTAATTGCTCCCTGCCTCAGTTTACCCCATCCATAAATGGTACATCGTCAGAGTGTACAGAAAAACTACCATCTTGGGATGGTGTGTGAACTGTCATAGGTAATTGCAAAGACAGATAGGCATTTGGTGATCAGCTGCTGGTTTTTTTAAATCAAGTAATCTGCACTTAAATCCTATATGGTACCTTATAGCACCTTCCAGTACCTAAGGGNATAAACTGTATACTATTTTAAAAGGAGTTCAGTAGGGATAGTTCATTGTCATAAGCACTTGCTGCTGTACAGTCTCTTCCCAAGTGTTGCACAATTGTCACTGATGAGGAACTGACAAACCACTTGGAGTTTAAGCTGCCAGAAACTGCCTATGTTTAGACCCAAACAGAAACTCCCTCTTTCTCCCTAACATGAGACCATCCTGTGTTTGCAGCAATAGGCTTGGTTCTTCTGAGAAAAGGCAAAGGAAAATCCATTGTACCTGCTTTGCAATTTTACTGTATTGCAAAGACATAACAAACCTCCAGTTTTGCCTCTGGAAAGGCAGGGACCATATGAAACCAGCCACAAATACCATGCAAGTATCAACTTCATCACAGACCAACCATAAAGAGTACAATGTTGACTGAAACCCAAGGAACTCACAGAACCTTTTCTATTAAACGAGTCTGAAAAATCACAACCAATGACCATTTTTTTCTCTCCCATTAATGTGGGTTAAGAGTACTTTCCATCAATGCAGGTGAGATGAGTGTCAAAAGGAAAAAGAATAACCAAACACAAAGGAAGGAGCTGGAAGCAGATAGCTCAGGGAAGTCCTCCTTGGGGGACATGAGGTTTGCAGAGAACCAGCACCGACAGAACTCCACGGAAGTGTTACTGCCAATGGGAATGGCTCTGCCAGAGAGAGACACCTGCACGCTCAACCCCATTGGCAGATCTTTGGGTCAGTGGGTTCAGTGAAGTCATGAGCCTGGGCTACACCCTTGTGTCTTGCTCTCTTCACTAATTGCTAGGCAGAAATAAGCTCTAGCCAGGAATAGCAGCACAACAAAACTGTGTCAAAACTCCGTATTTCTTGTCTCATAAAATACCTACTGCTTAAACTGTCAGGGCTACACTCTCAACTCCATAGCATAATTTGCTTTATTTTTTTTTTCCCTGTGGAAATGCATACTCTTGCACTAAAGGCGACTTCTCGTGTCTCATAATATGGTCTTTGACTCAAAGGAATCTGCACTACAGTGTTTGTAAAACTTGCTGCTGGTCTGATAAGATTCAGAAGACTTCTCTAGCACTGTCAATCCTGTGCACGTACCCAGATGACCTGAAAGACTACTAGAAAAGCTCTGGTGCCCTCCACAATGGGTACTTGCAGGGCTGGCAAGTTCTGTGTGTCCTGACTTTCAGGCCAGCATGGGGATTGCTCAGTGCATGTGTCCACACAAGTGAAAAGAACTTTGTGGTAGGCTAGGGAAACCCACTGCATAATGATTTTCTTTCAAGGGCAGGGACCAACTGGGTTATTATTTCTCTCTTGCGTTTCACTATGGCTATTCTGAGATGTACCCATGAAGCTGCAGTCCAATCCCAAATTTTTGTGTCCTTTAAAATCTTTAATCAACCACTCCATGGGTTGAAGATGGCAGCAGGCCAATGCCTTATCCACAAAACAGCAGAGGATTATTTTGGGTTGTGATATTGTTCTCTAGTTTGCGCACATCACCGTGCTACTTTGCCTCTTTTATCATTTTAGCTCGAGGTAAAAACTTAGTCCTACCTACACAAAAGACCTGCTTTTTGCCATCATCATTGAATGTATCTCACCGCTACTAACACTCAGAAGATGTGCAATCTCAAGTTAAGCTTGCTGGGTGAAAGCCAGGGGAACTAATGGGAAACTTCTCATCAAAACTGCCCTGGGGAAACAATGTGTCTCTTCAGGAAATTTGTGTGAAAATAAACCATAACTGCATGCAAGCACACACACACACAGACAGAAGGATTGCCTACACAATTTGACTATAAGTGTTCTGACATACAAACAATGGCAATACCCAGAAGCATCAAGAACACAATCATGTGTTTTCTCTAAATCTCCTTCCTGTTTGTGTCACCATTACGTTTCTGCTCATAGTAACTGGTGCCAGGTCATGGTATTTAGCTCCTCCATGGCCTGGCCGAGCTGTAAGTGGAGCCAAATTCAGCACTGGAGGCCAAGAGCCAGCCTGGCCCTGTGGGTCTCTTTGCCCCCTGCCCTAGTGTGGAGCCCTGGCAAGAAACCTTCAGCAGCAGCAGCTGAAGCAGCACAGCTGGAGAGCTGCCAGCATTAAGATGCACAGGGTTCAGGAGCTAAAGGAATGGAAAACCTGCATAGATATAGCCTGAAAGTATGCATCAATGATATGAGGGAGAAGATGCTTTGAATTGTAGAATCACAGAATGGTTTTGGGTTGGAAGAGACCTTAAATATCATCTCGTTCCAACCTTCCATGTACAGGAACACCTTCCACTAGATTAAATTAAATATATCTGTTTTCTGTGGATGACAGAGAGTCTACGAAATGAGCATGCTCTACAAAATGAGCAGGTTCTGGTTTTGTCCCTCCTAAGTCTGTGCTGATGGTTGGATTGCAGTTCCTATCTGAGTCAGATGGGCACCTTTCTGAGAGTGACTGTGTTTGTTGTCAGCTTGTGTGCATTATCAAATTGTAACCAATCCAACAGGCTATCTCTTATGTAAAATATAAATACTAATTTGAGGGCTCAGGGAGAACAGCTATTTTAGTTTCAGTTAAAGAAAGAAGAAAAAAGAAAGGAGGAGGCTGGGCATCATAACAGTAATTTATGATTTTACTGGTGTATTATCATCGAGTAATAAGAGCAACTTGAAACTGCCAATTATCTCATAAGAGGGGTATCACCTTTTCTATTTTGAATGACTCCATCGATAAATGCAGGTTCTGCTTGCTAACAATCCATCACGTAATCAGCGGCCTTACAACAGGAGAGACCGCACGAGAAAGGGAGCCAAACAAACCTGCAAACACACAAACACTCGATGTGAGCCGAGCCCTTGGCTCGGCAACAGAGCGAGGGGAGGGGGTGAGTGGGCCGGGAGGAATCGCCTGCAGCAGTCGGCAGGTCACACACACAGAGTGTGCAACAGCAAACTCAGTTTACAAAGAGACATCTGTTCCATTACTTCGATGCATTGTGGCTAATTACATCCTGGCCCATCTGTGAAATGACAGCCACTTATTCTCCAGTGAACCATAAAATCTGTACATGTTCAATGTGGGCAGTGGGGAGTAAGAGCAGTGCAGGGGAGTAGGGGAGGGGGGAGGATGGAGAGGGGAGAGCAGGAGAATGGCACCAAGGCAGGCCCCAAGAAAACACCGGATCTCTCATTCGCATCTGGGGTTAGCCAGGAAAGAAGGAACGCTGGAAGAAAGGCCCTAACAAAGCACTGCCATTTTGATGCAGGGCTGCAAAACCTGCTCTAACCCAAAACTGCTCACTCCCCACTTTTGCATGTGTAGGGCAGTGAGATGTGCCAACAGCAGAAATTATTCCAGGCGTGCATCCCTGTGCTTTACATGAGGATTTCTACAGTGTTTCTGCCATCGCTGCTTATATCATCTCTACCTGCTGGTCACACAGTTTTGTTAGAGGCTATTCTCCTATACATAAATCTAAGTTTAGGATCAGAGGAACTAAAACCGAGGACTTACCTCCCACCATCTCCAACAGATTTTTAGAAAAATGAAAGAAACTTCAAGAAAATGAATCTCACCTCAACTTTCCTATATGTAACAAAAAGAACCTTGCATTCAGGCGTGACTGCAAGCCCCCGAGTTACATAAGACGAGGCACATCTTATTTCCATACCTAGAGTAGATAAGCCTAAGTCTGGCATTCAGCACCATACCAGCTAAGAAGGGTTAAATCCTGATCCTGGTAAGTCTGTCAGGAAACCTGCAAACTTTACAGTTGAGTTGTGTCAAACATCAGCTGAAGGCTGCAAAGATCTGACAGCAAGTTTTGTTAAGGGTATGGTAGCTTGGGTTGATGCTAGCGCAGACCTCTCACAGCAGCAGCTTCACCGGCAGCTATCAACAATTGGTGACTTCTGATCCCGCATCCAGCCACAATCCTGCTGCACACACTTCTGCAAAATTCCCTGTTTTGGTGGCTCTGGGGTGGTGGAAGTAGCCAAACTGTTATGAGGCAATTAAAAAATGGCTATGGGGTCAAGAGCGGGGCACAGACTAGAAACAGAGCCAGGTTGCTCAGTGCTAGCTTAGTAACTGGGAGCACTGCTTTTGTTCCAGGATTTCTGGTGTAAAAGCATCACTTTCCCAATAATGCAATCACTGTGTGGATTTGGGCAGAATTTGCTCAGTGCGATGAACTGCTCACTCCCAAAATATCAGCAAAAAAGGAGGATTGCTCATATCATCTACAAACCAAAGCTGTGGAAATCTGATGGAATCTAAAACCGGTATTGCAAAAACCAAACTAAAGAAAGCTAGGATGCTTTGGGATGGGATTTCTTGCATTTGGCCATGGGCTAAAGGAAGATATTAATCCATCTGAATCCCTGACTGAACCATATCCTGCAGGTGTTACGGCTATTCAAGATAGTCAGGTCTAGAGGGGAAGAAAAACACAATTAATCTAGGTTCACTTACATGATACACAAACAGATGAAAAAAAAAAGGGAAGCACTGTAGGAGGCTGGCTTGTGCTCACAGCCTAAAGCAAATCCACCTAAGGCTGAAACATCAGGATAAGTAGTGTGAGCTTCGTGGTTTTGCTCCAGCTTTAAAACTGGCCTCAGTAGCTGTTGACAAACCAATACAATAGGGATGAAAATGGATCAGGATCTAGTGTTGGGAGCAAAAGTAACTGGAAAATTTAATGGTTTTTTTATTAAAATGTTCACCATGTCCTCCAACTTTTGGTCTGCATTCTGTTGATTCTCCTTTAATCATTTTTTTCTGATGAAGGCTTCAGCACTTCTTAAGACCAGAATGCAGACTGAAAGTCACCTCACAGGTCACAGACACAAGCAGTGAAGAAGCTTGAAGCTTGTTGTGGTCAAGCAGGCATCCTACAACTCAGCCTTTTAGGGAGCCCTGTGGTCCAGCTGGGGACCTTCTGCTGGGACATGAGGATGCTGGAAATGTGGTGTCTCTAGGACAACCAGTCTGTTCTGTGTGAAAGCAGCAGCAGCAGCACCTGAGCTCTGTGTAGTGCTTTTGTAACAGGCAGGGTGGTGGTCAGGGTTCTGCAGGGTTCCTCCACAGACAGATGCAGAAACCCCTACACCCTTGAGCTCTGCTAGTGGTTAGCAAATACCACACTTGGTGAATCTCAAAGATAAAGCACAGCCCTTCTGAAACACCTGCTTTGACTGACAGGTTTGAAGCAGGTGGCTCAGTCACCATACCTGACAAAACCTGCAAAGATATTGAAAGGCAACTGAGTGGTGTCAGTCTCATTTAGAATGGATGATCCATTTTACCAATTTCACTACACAACAGGCAATCGGAGAAGGCAAACCAAGGGGAAGGAGAGGGCTGACTGAGTTGAATTCAGTCTTGGGGTTCTACTGCTGGAACAGCTGGTGCTTAGTCTATGGATAAATAAAGGATTTAATTTTCCATGGACATCAGGCTGCCTTTCCTCACCAGCGCTAAACTCAGCCTCACAAAAGAAAAGATTAACAGAAAAAGAAGCTCACAGTGTGAAACTCTACAAAGAGCTTACAGGAAGGATTTGTAGTAAATTAATATCACTAGCAACCATACAGTTCCAGAAGCTCACAAGCTTTTGGTGTAAACTGTGGTTTAGTTGGCTTACACATTAGGTGTAGGATCCAGCAACCTCAGTTGCACAGAGGGACCTCCTTCCACACTGCCTTAACGATGAACTTGGTCTGAGCCACGGTTTTGTTGGGTGTATTGACCTGTCACTTCCAATCTTTCATCTTGGAGTGATGGCCAGCACAGCACTTTAGCCTGCTTTTGGGTCTGAAGCCTTAATGTTTTACAGTAGGTTACCACAAGCTCAACTTAATGAGCATCAAGAAATTGTATCAGGTGTGGGCCCAGGATTGATCCTGAATTCATTCGGATGTGGAAAGATTAGAAGAGATATCCCCTGTCCTCTGTTTTCTTTTTCCCTAACCTTTCACATTGGCTATGGACACCCAAGGTAAGTTTCTCCTCTCCTCTCCAGCAAAAGCTATGACAGCTGGAGAAGAGAAAACAGGTGACATCACAGGAGTCACAAGTGAAAAATGAAGCAATGGCAGAAGGCAAGGTTTTTAATCATTCCATTTAAAATGCTGCTTCCCCCTGAGTTTGTGTGGTATGAAGCCTTCCTCATATCTATTTCAATAAGGAATGAAAAATTTGTAACAAAGGACATCTGTTCTGTAAATGCAAAACTTCCAGCTTTTCAATAAAGATGAAAAACATGTCTTTGAGACTTTCAGGAGTTTCTCTGTCAGAAAGCAGAGATATCCTTGAGGCCTGTACAGCAAAGTGAAAGCTACCTGCTCTCTTTCAGAATCCATCCCTTCTACCCCAACTGTTACTTATTGCGAAATTCTTTTCAAGTCATTTTCTCCACCTGTAAAACAAAGGTGACCAGCTGCAGTGTTTCAAAGATACGGATCTATGCTTCCTCTTTACCCTCCTAAGGGTAAATTCTTTTAAGGCAAGGGAGGTATGACTTTGCAAAAGCTGAAAGCATTCCCAACCAGCAGCTGGAAAGAATAAAGTGCTAAATTCCTCCCCTGAGAACTCTGCCTGTTCACAGAGAGATGCCACCTTTCTGAGCCTTCCTGGTTATAAACACCCGCCCTCCCCCCACTTCCTGAGCTGCTGGTGCTTATCTCTGAGGCAGGGCAGATGCAGACACTGATTTTTTCTCATGGAAGAAGACAGCAAGCCAACTGCTAGTTATTCCCCCATTACCTGGTTACAGTCCTGCTACCAAGGTGATTAGAAAGCAATGCTTAAAGAAACCACCTGAAAATAGCTAAACAATCATTTTGCATTAACAGAAAAGACCGGAGGGGGATATTTGTCTCTAAATTTGAAGGCTGACACAAGCAACATTTGAACTGGTTTTAAAATATTAGTCACTAACCTCTTCTCCTTATGCTGGCAGAAAGCTGGTTAGCTTGGGCCTTTGAAAGTTCAGTATAAAGGGGATAGAGGACAAAAGAAAACATCGGGAATATGTATTAATTAACAAGTCAGCAGGGGGAGGTTTTTTGGTAAATGCATGCCATGCTCACTAAGGAAAACAAAACCTGGAAGAGGCATTAAGAATAAGTGTGCACATACACAAAATATACAACTGGGCTGCTCCGTGCGTCACTGCTTGGAACCCTGAAGTCAAATACTGGGTGTTCTGTTCACAAATGCTACCTGTAAGTAAATCTGGATAGGAACTGCTTCTGAAAACGTAGAGCAAGGCAAATTACATGTACTCTACAGCTGCACACAAAACCCACAAGTTCCAGATGCTTCAGAAAAGCCATNGGAATGGCCACAGGCATAATAAAAATCACAAGTTTAAGTCCCTCTGGGAGTGTGCTTTACAGTAGCTGCAAGTGCTGATTCCTGGAGATGGAGGAACAAGCAGCTGGATCTTGAGTGCAGGGCAAATAA
>VYZR01081635.1:20019-31925 GCA_013400675.1 Oxylabes madagascariensis
CTCTCTCTCTCTCTCTCTCTCTCTCCCCAGCCAGGATGATTAGCCAACAAGTCTATCTTGTAAGCATGTGGGTTGTCACTCCAACTATGCACACTCACCCACACTCACAGTCATGCAGGCTGAAAAACACAAAGGCATGTTTTCCTGGCATGGAAGTAATGCAGTCAAAATTAAAAATGAATCAGGGAAGAAACATAAAACTGAAATGCAGCCATGTGCATGCGGTTGTGGTTCACAATTTTCTTCAAAGAGCCTACAAGGTCTTTGACAGATGTGACCACCTTCAAGAAAAAAAACCTACCATGAAGTTTGGAAAGCTATTTATTTATAAATCTAGGGACTGTTTACCCTTCATAAAAGAAAAGTGTAGGGCAGACCTGCTCTATGTGCTGCATGCAATGAGACATCTGAGGGCTGAAGATGTAAGAGGCTATAAGTTAAGCAGAGGCTGTAAGTTGGTAAGTAAGCAGGGAACCCTGAAGATTCAGGAATGTCACCTTGAGGAGCCAAGAGCTGACAAAATTATGTCAAATAAAACTAAATAAACATGATGGTTTTTTTTCCTCCCACTCAAATCATACAAAAGAGGTGATATTGTTTTGTTAATTTTATCATTTTACATGTACAGGAACACTCATCTAGAACTATTCTAGTCTAGAATTGCAATGGGTGCTAAGGGTGATCAGTGGAGACCAGCAGCCAGGGTAAGCCACTTGGCTGTAAGGTGATTCTCCTTGGTTTAGAACTCTTTAAATTGGAGCATGATCAAAAGTTTAGCAGAGATGGTTGTTGTTGTTATTGTGATTATTATTTTTATTATTATTATTATATCCCCACCTAGAATCTGACTCTTTTGTTACTTACTAGCTGTGTATAGAGGGATATTTTACCCACAATGAAAGGATATTTTTCCACAAAGGTTTTGGAGGACCTAGCAAGGGGACTATGTCCTGGCAGGTCTTGGTAAAACATAAATAATTTTATTTACACCACTGTGCTTTCCTAAGGATATTGCTGCACTTTTTTTTTTTCCTGTGAAGTATTGGATATATCTTTCTCTAGTGCCTTGGAAGAGAACTGTATTGGATGACACTTACATATAGCTTGGCCTAAGAACATGGATGCTGTGAAGAGAACTGTATCCAGGTTGACTTGGACTTTTTGAGAATCCTCAGCAAAACCATGGGTCACTACAATCTTTCTGCAGAAAAAGAGTTCTGTGAGCCAAAACCACCAGCCATATTGTCTTTAGGGTAAGCTGAAGGCAAAGACAAAATGGCCTTTCTTAAAAAATCAACTGCTCAGTGGATGATGCCTGCAGATCAAGGTCTGGAGCTCATGATAATTTTTTCATCTCTGTTTTTGAAGCCTCCCATCAGGTAAACTGGAGACAGCATTTCAGAGCAAAAACATACTTGCAGATTCTGATATCCTTCTGCAATTACACTCTGTGAAAAGGAATTAAATTCGTGATCTAAAGAAGAGAGTAGTGGGTCCACAGCTATTTTTACTATGGGCCTGGTTCATTGTTTCATCTTAAGAAAGGAAAAATGAGGAAAGTATTTTCTTTGTGTTCTGTCTTTTGATGTAGTGAAATGCATGTCATCTTATGTTTTTAAGCTAGTTTGTGAGGGGAAAATGTCTCTACTGGTTATATTTAGAGATTAGTTTTGTCTATGTATTATTTTACCATAGAAAGAAAGCCAAATTGAGATCCAGAGAACTTTTCTCAAATATCACAGGCCTGCAGTTCCTATAATTTTTCTTTAAAATTTCATTGTAAAAATATATTGAAACTGTGAGGGGACTGCTAAAGTGAAACTAATTGCTGAGAGAAGAAGAGAAATGATGAATCAAACTGTGCAACAGTGAAGGAAATCAATCAGCAGAAAACAACTTCTGCTATAGGGATGCTGTGCCTCAAAGGAAAGAAGAGCTATGGACAACTAATATGCATTTTACTAAGGAGGAGTTTTTGAAAAAGATGATTTTAATTCTATATATAGCAAAAATCCTCAGGGAGTATGAAGCAAATTTCTAAAACAGACTACAAATATTTTGTAGGAATCTTTTATGCATCTATGCTTTTGTAAGAATGCATAAATAATAACAAAAAAACCACTTACATTGACAATTGAAAGTATTGTGAACTTACCAGTAATGGGACTGAAAATGTTCACCTGGGACATGTTCCTGCTCCTCCACTTCCCTCCTCCCCCCGTCCTGCTTTGGAAAATACTCCATCAAGCATTTCTTGTAAGAAAAGTAGTCTTATTGTGCAAAAAACTTCCCTGTCCTTTTCCTTTGGAGGAGGAGCTGGTCCACAGTTACTCTGTGTTGAAGGGACATATGAAGCCAATGGGAAAAGCGTGGTGGGTGTCATTTTCACCATCCAAAGCTTTGGACATTTGTCCCAGCCTTGGCAACGTGCAGCGTGCTGAGATGAGAGCACCCTGAGTCTGAGGATACAGTGTTGAGGTGAGGAGGTCAGTACTGCTGTGCAGGGTCACCTCAACAAGCTGGAGCTCATGGCAACCCCCGAAGGGAATAAACATACAGCCTGCCTCTGAGGGTGGAAAGACCCCATGCAACACTGTGAGGAGGGGGCTGATAGGCCAGAGTCGTTCCTGTGCAGAACGGGTGGTGAGGGTCCTGCTGGCTGCACACTGAGTGGGACATCCAGCAAGCAAACTGCACCCTGGCCTGCTTTGGGGGATGTGGTTTTTCTTCTCTTCCCAGCACTGGTGAGGCTGCAGCTGGAGCCCTGTGTCCTGCACATGAAAGATACCGATAACTTGGAGCAAGTCCAGGCAATGAGGGGACTGGAGTGCTTGATCAATTGCTGCTGTCAACTTCCTAATGGGTGACTGTAAGAGAAGATGGGAGCCACTCTGCTGGGTCCCGCACAGCAGGAGGATGAGAAGCAAACTGCCACAAATTTCAGCAAAGGGAAATTGGAGGAACCTATAAAGAAAAACATTTTTTTCCCCGTCGGTGTTGAACACTGGGCAGGCTGGGTGTCCCCATCCCTGGAGATTGATATTCAGAGCTTGACAAAAAATGGTCTTGGTCTCACTTCAGAGTTTATTAGCCCTGCTTTGAGAAGGATGGTGGACTGGATGCCTCCCAGTAGACTTTTCAAAGCTAAATTTTACCCCATCTTTTTACCTGTTAATTACCCATTAGCCTTCCTATTCTGCAGGTGCTGTCAGGACATACTTGTTTCTGGACCTTGATACTCAGGGGAAATTCAGCTGATTGATCACTACTCGGAATGGACAGAGGAGGAAAGCCTTGCCAGATCACATCCTCCTTTACCAATATTCTGGATCTGCCATGAGTTAATTTGCCCTTTCATCTTAGCTCCCAAATGGCTTGTAAAGACAGATTTAAGGCCAGAGAAACACAAATCAGCCCTCAGCATCATTGAGGATCAGGCAACAGAGCCTGCTAATTGAAGGAGCTGGCCAAGCATTTGAAAATTTATTTCAGGTGTGTACCAATGAAGGATTCACTTCTCTTGGCTTATGCTGCTCCCACCCACTAGGTGACTGGGAGAGTGTTTCTGGTGAAGAGCAGTGACTGGTCTGCAGATGTTCAGAGAGCATTCCACACTGCTCTTGTCTCCTGCTGCAGCCAGTGTGTGGGTCTGCATGTGCAAAAAACATTAGAAGTCTTCTGTGCCCTAAGCATTCCTGCCTGTTTAAAGATGTCTTGGCCTCACATGAAACCCATATGCACTCTACTCTGTTTTGATCGGTGCTTGCTCCTCCCTTCCTTGACATTGTCCCCTGGTGCTGGCTCCTGCCAATGCTTGTCTGGCTCCAGGACCTACTTCACTTGGCAGAGCCCCTGCAAATGCAGACGTGGAGCTTTTGCAAAGCCCATACCCCACCCTTCTTTCTCTTTCCCCTCTTGCATGCCTTACTCTTAAATCATTTTACATTTCTATGGATGATGTCAGTCCCAGACAGTGCAATGATGTTCTGAGGTTCCCAAAATGTGCTCAAAAAGATGCTTTGTGCACTGTCTTATGTAGGAAAACACATGTTGCCTTTTTCGAGCCATACTGTTTCATTACACCAGTTTTTATTTGGCTCATTACGGTGCTAGACACAATTGCACTGGTCTACACTTATTTATAGGTAGCAAATTAGCTGAGGTTGTTGACTTTTTCAGCAGCAAAACATGGCCAGGACAAATCACAAAAAGTGATTTGTATTTTTATTTTTTGTGAATAAACTCACAAATTCAACATTTTGAGAGTTCCAAAAAACTTCTGTATTTCTCAAATGTCAGCCAGATGCAGAAGTTTCTTGCAGGGTTCTCCCTGAGCCAGTGATTCCTTGGTCAGGTGCTGGATCACTATGGCTGTTCCTCTTCTTTAAAAATTGGCAATCATAATTACAGAACAAAACCCACATATTTAAGGTGAGTGTTTGCTATAGTAAATTGTTGATGTAAATAGTCTGTGAATCAATTAAATGCTAGGGCTTTGTCATGTGAACAATTTACCATATACTCATGAATTACTAGAGGTGTAGCCAGAAGATAAGTTCAGTTCATAAACAGGGCACACTGCTAAGCTTGCAATGTGTTTTACTAAGGCTAAAATGCAAGCTTGGTAAAGATATCTGTAGGGGAGAAAAAAGCCACAGCAAAATCATGGATTTTACGTTTTTCCTATGTGGCAGATCACTGAATTTTGCTCACTGCTCACTGTGTGTCTATGAATTCATTTGCCTTTTCCTTTACAATAAGTGATAGAAGTTCAAGTTATATTCTCCTGTAATCCATCTTTCCCACATTTCCAAATATGACCCCATTTCCTTGTTATCAAAAAATCTTTCAGATTTCTGGAGTAGCATGTCATGCTGGAAACTCTGCATCTTTGATCTTCAGTTCTACAGTGCTGTTTGGGGTCTTTTTATGTGTCTCTGCTCATAGACCTCTGAGTCAGAATGACACACAGAGAAGTATGATGTGACAGTGCTTACATGCTATCAGGCACATGAAAAGTTCCCTGCTGGCAGGAGGATCAAGAAAACAGATCTGTTTGGAGTTCTGGCCTATGCTCTCTTCATTCTACTTATACAGCTTGAACCTATGCAGGAATATCAGTAATGTTGCACTGCTGAGGCTGGGAGGTTTATAACTTAACGAAGGATTGCATCTTAAAAGTGAGATTTACTTTGTTCAGGTTGCCAGTAGAAATTTGCTATTTGTGATATGCATTCTGCTCAAACACTTAAAAATTTTCTAATTGCCATTAGAGTGGTGCACAGATATAAAGCTGGTCCTCTGAAAGTTGTATGAAGAAGGGAAGGGGCAAAGGAAAGACTTCTGACGTAGTGTTGAATTGGCTTTTCTGTTTCACTGTTGTGTCATTGCTGGCCCATCTTTGGGTCAGAGGTGAAAAAATGTGGGATGTGGAAAGTGATACTCTGGAGTAGGCTCCCTCCATTTTCCTGCTGGGATTTTCTGTGGGAAAAGTAGGTGCATGTTTCTACATTCAGGCTGACTTCTCTGAGTTTGCAGGCTGCTGGGGAGTGCAGAACTGCTCCCATTGCCTAAGGCGAGCTGCCCCAAAGGCAGCCCAGCCAAGGCCCTCTCTCCATGCAGCAGCAGCAGCAGCAGCAGCAGCAGCAGCAGCAGCAGCAGCCTCGTTCACAGCCGGGCATGCATCTCAGCAGGTGCCACCTGCTGTGAGAGCAGTGAGAGCACAGTGGTTCAGGAGTAAAAAGGCTGGATCCAGGCAGTCACATGAACAGGACAATGCATAAACAAGGTCTGCAATTACTTAGCTGACTCCCTTTCCCAAAGCTGAGCATAAATACATATTAGAGCAAAGCCGGACTGGTAGCTCGGTTATTTTTCCATCCTTTGGCCAAAGAGTCTGTGGTGGCTCCATTTGGATCATGCGTCCTCAGCATTCCTGTGATCAGTCATCAGGACAGCGTCTTGAAACAAGTGGTAAGCTGAAGCAAGCTGCCAGTTTCTCTTCCTTGTTGTTGTTATTTCAGCCCCAGCTACTTTTCCCAAGGAACTTTCCCTTCAAACGAGTGTCTGAGATGTGATGGCTAAATGTATCAGCAGTAAAACACATATACATGTGTACTATTTGAGTCAGAGATGTGCAGTAATAGTTTTGCTACCATTTGGGGCTTGTATTAGAATTGTCAGGACACAAATTTTTCTCTTCTCATTGATGAATTTGTTTCATGAAGGTAACTATCTGTCCTATCTGTTTTATCTTGTTTTGTGATTTCCTTGGCCTTTTTTGTAAGCAACACCTCCCATAGCTTGAATTTCAAAAATTTATGCTTCAAAAAACATCTACCAGAAACCAGAATGTAACCTCGTATTTCCAGAAGAGATACACTTGTTGCCTAGGTTTCACTGAGATCATCTTATTTTGCAAAAATAAAGTGGTTTTTTTGGCTTTTTTTTTAAATGTCCCAAATCTTTTTCTTGCCCCTTTGAAATTTATCTAGTGCACTGCGTCACTGTGTGCACTGCAGTCAGTGTGTGCACTGCAGTCAGGCTTGTGGCTGTGAAATATTACTCAATGAGACAGTGGAGCAAACAGATTTTGGAAGCATTGTGCAGGGAGATGGCAGTTCTGGGGATGGGCTGGCCCAGGGACACAGGCACGCTGATGTACCAGCTGGACCCAAGGCTGTGGGGGACATGGAGCTGAGCCGTGGTCAGCCATGTGGGGTCAAAGCTAGTCCCAGTAAAGAGAGCTGGCTGCCCCACACCGCTGGCCCTCCCACCAAGGCTTGCTCAGGGTACCTGGTTGCTGCCAGCCGCCTCAAGGCTCTCAGGCTTGGTACTGCATACTCCTTAAAGAGCCCCAAGTTTGCTTGTTTCTAAGAATGAGTGTTCAGCATATTTTGAGAACAAGCTGCAAAAGGTTTATAACAAATAAGGACACAAACCAAGGCAAGCAAAGGCTCAGTGTGATGGGAGTACTGCCCTATGTGCAGAAGGTCCTAGGCCCCTGTGCAGCTGCTGGTGTCAGGGCACCCTGAATATCCTCTGTTCCGTCCCTGTGCCGTGGCTACACCAACATGAGGTTGTCAATACACCACAACTGTGTGGGAGGTGGTGCCAGGTAAGCTTCAGAACCTTTCATGTATTTCTCTTTTCTACTGTCAGCCCCTCATGTTATCACTATCTCCAGGTAACTTAGCCTCTCAGCATCCTCCATGGTTGCTCAGCATGGTCCTTTCCACATGTGCAAGGGCAGGGCTTCTCCACTGTGCAAATGATGTCATGGTGCTACAGAAGTATCTCGAGGAAGAGGCCAATGAGATGTCCATCAAGGACTTCACCAACAGAAACATTACTGCTTTACTTTAGAGTCTGTGCCAGGGCACAGACTCTCCTGTTCTACTATAAGTGTGCTTTCTGCTAAATTCAAGATCCTGTACATATCCCAAACATTAATTAGTACCTTTATTTGCAACCACAGAGCATGACGCACCTGACCTCTTTCCAGCTCTTCATAACCCCAGTATAGTGGCTGGGGCACACTCCTGGAGGAGGGGGGAAGGCTGTCTTTTCCACCAGCCAGGCCTGCACACCAGGGTCAACAGGACTGCAGCTTGCCTGGCTGCTCTTATGAAGAATTCAGAACCATCATCTCTGCACTGCTGGCACACCAGCAGGCCCAGGGGACACAGACAAAACCTTCAGGAATACTGCCTTGAGGAGGTCTGGTGAGGTGTGAGGAGGAGCCTGGCAGTGCATGCTGCCTGTTTGTGGGTTTTCACCTTCTGAGTCAATGGAAGCTTGCCCATCATCTAGTTTTGGAGCCTGTGGACCCATCTAGACTCACTTGTGGTTGCTTACTGAGGATATACTCTCTGGACAATTGTCTTAAAGCATAATCGCCATAGAAGCCAACTTGGAAAAGCTCCTGATGACTCGTAGCAGGCATTGCGTCATACCTACAAGTCATCTCCTTTTCCAGACATCCTGACCATGCTGAAGGCCTGTTGAAGGGAACCTTCATAATCTGTTTGAGTGGCCTACAAAACCAAGTGCCAGGGACAAAACCCTAGCTAACCAATGGAGGTAAGAGTGTGTTAGTAGTCCAGGCATCCTTTCCTGCATTTTGTCTGTGGGCAGAGCAGGGAGTGGGTGCAACTCCAGTAGTGTGCAAATCAGTCCCTACAGTTGGTCCATTTACAGAAAGTCAGCTCAGCCATGAGGAGGGAAAGGTGATCTTTGAAAGTCACGTTTTGGTAGAAGTAAATGGAACAAAGGGGGCAGGGGGAAAGAAAAGGGTGGATACAATGGGTCTTTTTTTCATTACAGTATGAAGAAGAAGCACAATGAATTAGAGAGTTCGTAGGTCAATATGATATCACATGGCTATTCAGATTTTATCTTGCAGAAGCATAACTGTTTATACCCTGGACTTGAGACTTTGTGCTGGTGGATGAGAAAGCATCCCAATTTTACATATTCTGCAGGAATATAAAAATGAGATGAATCACATATTTTATGAGAACATAATGGCATCTAAGCAGACATTCAGTAAACCTTCTTAAAGCAGTTATATTTTTCACTTATCTTCTGTCTGCTGGAGACCAGTAGTATTCTAGTAGAAGGCTGTGTCTGAACATTTGATTTTTTAATTTGGTTACAAAACTGTCAGAGAAATGCAAGACTGATCCAAAGTGAATTTTCATTTTACTTTCCTTGCAGAAATTATAATCCAAGAAATGTCTCTTCTAGGTCATGCAAAACCCAATTTCTGACACAAGATACATGTATCATCCCTACCTGGGGTATGTCTAATGAGACCACATGAATGTCTAGGAATTATTCACAAAAGAGCATAGATTTATGTTTCTCATGTCCCCAGTGAATACTCTATTCAGTGTTATTATTCACTGTTCTTCATCAGGCTGTCTCAGTCTCTTCTGTCAAACTTAATTTCTCTTGCATGCAGCTCTTACCTGTGTTTTGCTTGCTAGACATCCAAAGCCCTAGTTGCTAAGGTACTTTGTGTTTCATGATCACATCATAGGGCTGGTTAAAAATCAGCAGTCTCCACATGCTGTGTACTTTTGGTTATCCAACTCATCCAGTGATTATTGAAAGGTTTTAGGAAGACAGTATAATGAAAGACTGATGTTATTGCAGCCACTTGCAAATGTACAGGTTTGTCTACAAAGCTGAGAAATATGTGAGGTGCAGGTACCCAAATTTTCAGTAAGTGAACTCAATCAGTACAGCAAAAGTCTGCCAGCAGCTACGTGTGATCAACCTAAAGAGCACTTATCTTTCCCTGGATTGCAGCAAAAGCATTTTTTTTTTATTTAGCTCTTCAGCTCGAGGAGCATGAGGGGTGTCACTGGTTTCAACATGTTTTCACATGTCAGACTAGCATTTTAAGCACCAGTTTTACACCATACGTCTATAGCAAGCAGCATCACAAATCCCAGTGCCTCTCATTGCTCAAAGTGGGAGAGTTCAAAGCCTTTCTTTTTAAACTGTTTGAGGTGAGATGTGTGTTGTATTCTGTATTTCATAAAGAGCTGATCTCTTTTGGAACACCAGCCATGTTGTCTGGTTTTAATTGAGATAATGCTGACACCTCTTTCTGTCAAGACAGCTGCTGTAACTTATGATTTGGTTTTCGGTCTAAATGGTTATCTTTACAATCTCTTAATGTGTGTTTTGCTAATATGTACTTCATAAAATGTATAGATTCTGAAAATGTCCAAATGTCCCTCTCAGCCAAGTAGTTTGCTGGCATGGTCTTGAGAAACAAGGTGCAAAGAAGAGGGAATTCATTCTCTTGCTTGAGTGGGTGGTGTGGGCACTGTTTGGAGTTGCTGCCCAGCTTCTGCCACAAACTTCAGGCTTCAGCATCCCAGTTTATGTTTTCTAGTCTCTTTAGTGCCAAAACAAGGGCTGGATCATTAAATATTTTCCACTCTGGCCTTGCTGCTAGGTTTGTTTGGCTCACGATATGCCGCCACAGCTTGACACCCTCCAGCTGACCTGATAGACCCAGGGAGGATGTTTTATCTCAGCCACCCTGGGCTCCTTCTTCAGCTGCCTCCTGAAGACTAACTCGGTGTGTCTCAGGTCTTAGTTCAGTACCTGTCACAAGCTGCCTAACATTTTCTGTTCACTTGAGAGATAGATGAATATGTTGGGGCAATCATCTCTTGCCTAAGACTAGACCATCTCTTCATTTTAGCAGTTAACTAAGATATTTTAAATTTTACTTAGTTCCATCACAAAAAGATCCCTGCAAGTCAGCCAGATTATGCACATTAACATTAATTCATTTCCTCATAAATGTCTTTGATTAAATCTACCAGATCCTTCTTTCCTATCACATCTCAGCCACCAGAATCAGGCTATGCTTTCAGTGTTCATACAGCCTTTATCACACATATATGGAAGTTAGGCTGGTTATTCTGAGACAATCACAGAGCAGCATACATCCCATTTGATAAAGTTCACTACTATACAAGGGTATTTCCCCAAATATATTTCATTGAGGACAATACTCAAATACATAGAACTAGTGCACCCTTTTGTGAACCAACATAAATACAGTAATGTGATAGGTCTAATTTTGTTCTGTAGTGGCAACACATGTCCAAGTCTAACATGGAGTGGTTTCATGTGTACATGTCTGACAATTGTCTGATTATTCAGACTGGGTATAATTTATTATCTTTATTTTCCTTCCTTCTTCTTAGCACTGTAATCGTTGCTTTTGCAATTTTATTTTCTGAAGCAAAGGTGATAAGGGCTAACTAAAATAGTTATGAGTTCTATAGAAAGCATCTCACAACTATCTTAGTATCTAGTACCACTGGAAATTCACAGCATATTTCAGCAGGAGTCTGTCAGTCCCAAAGAGGCCATGATACTGCAATGACCATGCTGACCTTAAGATTGTTTGACTGTGTTTTGGGGCAACTGTTGACGTTCCCTAAATATCATGGCAAGCCAAAACTCTTGTAGAAGATGTACACGCTGAAAAATTTCTGTATATATGTGAGGTAATCCATGTTTTAAGTGGAAACAATATCTGTTTCCCAGATTACATCTTCAGGATTTATGGTTGTTTTACACAGTGTTGCAGGTGGAGCTTTGAACTCTGTTGATGTGGTGCCTTTGCCATGTGTTATTTTGGTGAATTATGCTAAAAGCAGTCTGACTAACTGACTCCAAATTAACATTCTGATAGTGAGGCAAAGATTTGGCAGATAATCTGCTAAGATGACTTGAAGACGTATGACTGGGAGTCATGTTACTTTACACTATAAAAGTCCAGTCCACCTTCATACAGTTAGGTTCCTCTAATGTATTCCTTCTTGGAGTGTATATATGAAGTTTCCTCTCTTGGATAAGGGGACGCCCACCAAAGATACTACTCAAGGCTAGGAGAAAGAGATCTGCCCACAAGTATTGATATAGGTTAGTTACATCAATATCTATTTAATAATTGCTTCTTTTTGTCAGCTTTAATATAATTACTTTAATACAACTGCATTGATATAGTGCACTATCCTTATCCTATCTTNTACTGTCAGTTTCTAACTGCTACCTCAAATATCTTCCTTTACAAACAACCTAGGGCAGACATTGTTAACTAAGTCTGTGCCACAAATCCAGCTACACAGATGCCTTACCCATCTTGTCTGCATATCAATTCCATGGGTACATACAAAAAGACATTATTAAATTCTTTTCCTCAAGTCTTGGGACAAAGGCTCATTTCTCTCTCATGCAACTGTTCCTGTGGTCTCCATGGCTGTTACCTGACCATTTATGGAGGCAGTATTGCATTTGTTATTTGTACAGCTTGTTCTTTGGTAAGTCTGGTAAATAGCAATATGCTGACAGGATTTTTCTTTTAAGGC
>VYZR01081635.1:34804-46343 GCA_013400675.1 Oxylabes madagascariensis
ATTTATGTACAAACTGTCCTGCGCTGTTGCTTTTTCTTTAGAGCAAAAGAGGTCTTGGGCAGCTGAGGGAAATGACAGAAGTAATACTGTGAAAATTGCACAATTTACATCGTTGTTTGTCCCTTTCCTCGAGATCCCTGTGAAAACAACCCCTGCTGATGATCATGAGAGGAAGAAAACAAATCTTGGTTTCCTTTTCTGCAAGCACACAAGGAAGCTGACATTTAATTAGTAGCACACTGCAAAATAACCCTCTGCAATTACAGAAGGTACTGGCCACAGACAGTATGCTGCTCAGGATACTGGGGCAGTGGGGCCATCATCATTCATATTCCAATAATTGTTTCCAATGCTGACTTTTCAGGCACAAAATACCCTGCAAGAGCTGGAATCCAAAATATAAAGGACTGTCTCCTTGTTTTTTTCATTAAAGCCTTCTCAGTGTAGCATCCTGGCATTAGGCAGTAGGTTCTGAACATACTGTGTAAGCTGCATGATTGCCAGGTGTTTGGAAGCTGTTTGTAAATGTAAATTTGAAGGTCAATCTCTCAGTAGCTACACTAACACCCTTTGAAGTTCTGCAGCATTAACTGTAAAAGCTGCCACTCTGCCCACTGTGAAGGTCTGTCTAGCTTCCTGTCGAACTGCACAAGTCTGGACACAGTCCTTATGCCCACTCAAGGCTTATCAAATGGAGAGAGGAGGCATCCATGACTCACCCCTGCTTAGGGACAGCAGCCAGGGAGGAAAGCAAAATTGTTTTCAAGGAGCTTCGGTCAGGCAAAAATCTTGTCCACTTGAGTATACTCATACAGATCTTGAATTAACCAAATATACTAAAAAAATACAAGGTTGTGAATTGTAATCTGGCACTCAGTTTAGCCAGTGTTGTCTGAAAAATCCCAACAAGTGATCAAACAACTTCTCAGGGCATTTCCAGTATGAATTTTTCATTTTCATGAGATGGGTTTTGCAAGGAATCTTCATTAACTCTGCTGTGACCTTCACTAGAGTTCAGGTGCAGGAGCTGATTTTATGGACGCACAGATGCACATATTTACAGATGTAGATTAGTGAAAGATCTTCAGGTATGTGCACATTTTGTAAAAAGGCATAAGTATGCATGCAGTGATTTCTTTAAAACTGTGTGTGGAAACCTTTTTTACAAATGTACTGTTACAAGCGAATTTCACTAGCATTATGGATGAATGTGTTCTCAGAGTGGAATGGAAGAATAAACGCATGGTACTTCTTGTTGAGATCCTCAGATTGTCCTGCAGACCAAATGCAAGTAGAGTTACAGAGCTATTGTCTAGAATTATAGAACCAACACTGAATGTTTTTAGTTGGAAGCCACCTTAAAAATCATCTAGTTCCAATCTCCCTGCCATGGGTAGGGACACTCATCACTAGACCAGGTTCCTTAGAGCCCCATTCAGACTGGACTTAAAGACTTCCAGGGATGGGACATCCACAGTTTCTCGGGGCAACTTGTTCTTGTTCTTCACTACCCTCTGAGTAAAAGCTAAGAGCTGATCTAAACCTGCTCTTTTTTAGTTTAAAACCCTTGGCCCTTGCCTTCTCACTATCTGGCCTCATAAAAAGTCCCTCATTTTCCGTTTTATAAGCCCCTTTAGGTATTGGAAGGCCCATGGTTAGGTCTCATTGAAACTTTCTCTTTCTTCAGACTGAACAGCCCCATTTCCCCCAGCTCATCTCAGTAGGAGAGCTGCTCCACCCCTCTGATCATCTTTGTGGCATCCTTTGGATCCACCCTAACAAGTCCAAGTCCTGCTGGTGTTGAGTTGGATGCAGGGTTCCAGGTGGGGTCTCACCAGAGCAGAGCAGAGGGGCAGAATCCCCTCCCTCGCCCTGCTGCCCACGCTGTTTTGGGTGCAGCCCAAGATGCAATTGGCTTTCCAGGCTGTGACCTCACAGTATTGGCTCATGTCCAGCTTTTCATCCGTGATAAATCCCAAGTCCTGCTCTGCAGTGCTGCTATCAATAGGTTGTGCTCCCAGTCTGCATTCATGTCTAAGATTGTCCTCACCCAGGTGGCAGCAAGTACCTGGACTTGTTGAACTTTGTGAGGTTCTTGTGGGCCCATTTCTCATATTTGTCCAGGTTGCTAAACAGATATCCTTCAGAAAATGGCTACATTTCCACAAACTGTGATTCTTAGGAAATTCTTTTCTTAAAGATGAGTAGGCTACTCATACTGGAAATGGACTGAAGGGACTTATGACGTTTGCTCCAAAAAAAATGGTAGGAGCACAGTTTGACATTTGGAAACTAGGGCCAGAATAATTGTATCTCCTTTACTCTCACATAATTAGGCTGAAACACAAGAACATGGCAAACACTCTCTCAAATGGGGTTTTACATAATAAGATTGTTTCTCTGGCTTTACAGTCTACTTACCACAGGTAAAAATTAATTGCACCTTATTTCACCCTGAGCATCCTCATGAAAAATCATTACGGGACAGACGTTGATCTTATTGCTGTGTTAGAGGACACATTGGGTCAAGGTAACCTTTATTGACAAAACACATTTTAAAGCCCTTGGCAGTGACCGATCTCATTCAGTCCACTGACCTAGGAATGTATTTTAAAAAAGTGAACACCATGTCCCATAAACAAGAGCACATGTGAAAGGCATGCCTTGGTTTGCAGTCACCGCTTCCAGAGCTAAAATTCCATTTGTGGAATTTTGTGCACAAATGAAGGCTGCAAACAAGGATTTGTCTGTAGAAACATTTAAGTGGCACATGGGACTGTGGCTACTTTGGTTAGAAGTTCTCTGTATATCTTAGTTTCTGTGAATCATACTGCAAATGCTAGATTTAAGCTTTTCAGATTGTGAGAACAACAGAATGACCTAAACACTTCTCAGGATTTTTAAGGTAGGCGTCTTTGAACAAACACATCCACCTGCGGTTCTCAACCTTCCTCCATGTTTTTAAAGAGATTGCAGAGATGTGGCTCATCTCCTCTGTCTTAGGCACTTTTGCCCTTTGCTCTCCAGAGAGGTGCTGCACAGTGTGTACATGCAGTCACAGTATGGCCCCCTGGCAGCTGCCACTTCTGTCAGAGCTCCCAGGCCAAAATACATCAGCAAAAGAGCAGTAAAACCCTACGGCCTGTGCCTCCTCCTCGGAAAGAAGCTCTCTATTGACACTGTTAGTGTGTGCGTGGACTTTGCCTTGCCTTTTGTGTTTGCTGGCATTTGGGAATTTGCTGCAGGGTCAGAGAGCAAAACTGCTGTTGTTGGAGGCATGAACTCACTCATAGTGACGGACAGAGAGCCCTGTGCTGGGAACACAGTGTCAGAGCCAGATGGTTATTTTTCACTATTCCCCATGTCCCATGAGTTCCCAGTGGCAATCAAAGTGTTTGCTCTTCAAACCCTCCAGTCTCACTATTCGGGGAATTAATGTTGACATGAAATTATAAGATGGGGGAATGTAGGTACAAGGCTGTTACTAAATGTCCAGTTTAAGCAGTCTACAGCTCCTGGCAGTGATGGTTTGAATCCCTGAGTTATTATGAACAGCAATAAACATCCTGGTTTCACAACAGAAAGATAGGAAGACCTTCAGGGACGTGTCTCAAATGTGCTTGAAACCAAGCAAGTGGATTGCTGCAAATATGCAGTTAAAAAGTCTTCTGTGAAAAGACTGAACAATTTCTGATTCTCCACTTGTTAAACTATCCAGCTTTCAGCAGCAGGTTTGACAGCTAGATCCTTCCTTGCACAAACTTTATCCAGGAAATGGTAGTCCATGTGTCTAGAGCATCAGCATTCTTACAACTCCTCCTATTTTTCTCTCAATTTTTCTGACCGATTTTGCAAATGATAAGCAGCACATTTCAAAACTAAGATGGGCAAGTAACACTGATCTTGGCATAGGACAAAACCTCTGCAGATGCACATATGAAAGCTTTGTTTTCCACTTTTCATCTGTTTCTGGAACTAAATCTGTGTGTTTGTTCAATCGTTCACTTTTTTTTTAATTACTGTCATACCTGAGGATGGGTTGTATAATCACTTACTTCTGCCTAAATAACTAGAAAAATTTTTTTGTTTTTCCTTCGAGAAGGTACCATGTCTGTCAACAAATTCATACTGATTAGGTGACTCAGCTCTCAGAAGGTTGTATCTGAGCATTAGGTTCTTCTCTCTGTTTCTGTAGGTGTAGAATAGGTGTGTTTGCAACTGAAAAGTTAGAGCTGACCATCTCTGTATTTGTACAAATTAATCTGACTCAGAAATGTGCTTCATGGCTGGGTCTGAGTTCAGACTCAGAACACTGTTCACGACTTACCCAGCCAGTAAGCCTCATTCAGCTGTGGTCTCTTCAATGGCAAAACCACTGTAAGCAGACTCCAGTCCCTGCCCTCTGTTTTTGCCACTAAACACTTTGTACCACACTTAGCACCTCCCAATCAGCAGCAGCAGCTACATGGGAGTGAACACTGTGCTGCAGGATTGGATTAGTCTTCATTGGATCTATAAGAAATCAAGAAAAAGACCATAGCTCAGCAGTGGTAAAAATAAAAGGAATCAAATAAATTTTCATAATCACTTCTGATGCATTCTTTTTTTACGGAAACAGAGTTGCACCCTGGATAAACTGAAGGCCATATAGTGTGAAATGAGTGAAAAAGTCAGGTAAGATAGAAGAAACTAAGGTGAGTGTTCTATGGTGCAGAGAAGGAAAAGATGATTGTAGAAGGCCTAAACAGTATTATTTTGAATATTGAGGCCTCTTTCTGCATGCTGCATTGCACGTGTCACCTTTAATAACCCTACTGCTGTCAAAGAGCATTTTGTGTAGTGTGAGTGGCCCAAAGAGTGCCTGATAATGGTCTGCACAAAGTGACTTGCTAACAGGGTGCTGATTCCTTCTTGTTTCTACCTCTGTAACTGAAAATACTCTCCACAGATTCCAAAAATTATTTTCCATGGAAGAAATTGCAGTTGCTCTTTGATCAACAATTACACTCATGGCCACGAACGGGAAGAGAACATAGACCATAAAGACCAGGGGACATCAGTTTGTTGAAGGCAGAGTGCCTGGTCTGTGTGTCCTGCGCTCACCTGGGACCATGCCAGGTTTCTTAGCCATAAGCTTAGCTCAGCATGTGGGAGTTTCTCCTCTGTAGAGGGAAGAACTTAAAACTGCACAAAAGCATTGTAAACAACTTTGAGAGATCCAACCACACAACAACAAATGTTTATAAAATTACTTTTGCTGTGATGTTCAGAAGCATATTTTGGATGACCTTCCCCAGAGTGTCAGGGGGCTGACAAATTTGAACAGGTTTCTTCATACACTCGTCCCTGGGCCACATCTGGGGAGAGGGGAAAGTGTTGCCTCTCCTGGTGGTTGTCAGGCCCCCAATCAGAAGCCCTGATTGCCAGAATCATTACTTCACAAGCTCTGGGGGTTGTGGTATGGCAAAACTGGAAGAAATATGTGATTTTTTTCACCAATTTAGTTAAGAAAAAACCTCACTGCCTCTGTGATGCTTTCTAGGGCTTCTTTCTAGCAGGACTTTTGTCATTGCTCCCCAGCTGGAGAGAGCTGCGTGGGTTTGGTGGTGGGGGCTGTCAGGGAGCTGCAGAGGTCGGTTTGCTGGGGATTGGCATATGCCATAGCTCCTGGTAGACTGCAAGGCTGGACTTCCACCTGCGTCCTATCCACTCCTCTCAAGTATGACATGCCTATGAGTTCAAGCACATCAAGGAAAAGAAAAAACCTTGGTTAGCGTAAGGTAGGGAATTTCCTCTGAAGGCGGTAAAGCCGGTGGGCACTTTTAAAAATGCAGTACGGGGTTAGACGGGTCAGTTAGACGCCTGACCGTGTCTAATGACCTGGATGCATAACACCATCACCTGCACAGCCACCAGGTTTCTGTTGTCTTTTATCCCTGTTGAGAAGGAAGCGGTGCCTGCATAGACTGGCATGACCATGAAAAGGACAAGAGAGTGTGTGTGTACCCGTACCACCCTGATGCCTGTCCGGAGGAGTCCGGGAATGTCGGAACAAACGCAGCAGGAAGAGTCAGAAACGAAAAAAAATGGAACCCTTTTTATTTTGTTTTAATGTTGGGGTGTGCTGGTAAGGGCGTCAGTCGCGGCCCACCTGTTGTGCCGTGTCTGAGCGCCGGAGCGGCGGGATGCGCTGCAGCGCGGGGGAGCCGCCGCCAGCTGCCAGCGCCGACTCTGCCCGGCAACCCGGCCACGCTCCATCTGCCGCTCCCGTAATGAGGCGAGCCGGCCTCTGGCACAAGCCAGCCTTCCCTCCCCTATTCACCCGCAGCCCCCTTTCAGCGTCCTATTGTTCTTCCCTAATGGCCTTACAATAGCCCTGCCTGTTGCCTTTACGGCCGCGGCGAGGCCAACCGGGGAAAGTCTTAATCTCTGCTTCAAATTAAAGGGACTCATCTGAATTAATAATGTTGCCAGGAATGCGCTGCCTGATACGAGGGGATGTATAGCGCTCTTCAGCCCTCAGCAGCTGTGATTAGCTGGGGCTTGAAGTGTCCTGTCACAATATTTCATCCTGCTCCCCCGCCACCCCCTCCCCATCGGCAGGGTTGCCACATGGCCCGTCTTGTGCTGCCTTTTCAAGCCCTGTGCCAATCATGCAGCAAAGATGCCCCAGATAGGGTGACAGATGGAGCCAGGGTAGTTCGAGGCTAGGCTGGAGCCTGGAGCACTCACTCATGGCTCAATTCGCCACAGATTTACCATACGGAGCAGCAAGGCAGAAGAAGGACCTCCCAGCTGGGCTCTTTGCACTGGGAAGGGGAGCCCACCTGTATCCCAGCCCCATGCACGGGCAGATCCTGACAGAATCTCTCCTGTGGCCTGATTAGAAATCCCTGACAGTGAGCTGCAGCGGTGCTGTGAATGAAGAAAAAGCCTGTCCTGTGAGGGTGAGGTTTTCCTCTGCTGTGAGGGGTAGGTTTGCAGATATGTAAGAAAAAACATATCCCCGTTAAAGGGTCATCGGCATCAGACCTATGCAATCATAACATTCTTCTAGCTTTGAACATAAAGGCAATTCCAGCCTGACAACCTATTTCCAGCCAGAGAATTCTTATTCCACTAACAGGAGAGAGAGCTACAAAAGAAAGAAGATAATAGCTCTGGTTTTTGTTTGATAACATTCCAACGTGAAGAAAGATTACTGCCAAATATATTTCAAATAGATTAATCAAGGCATATTGTTGAGAAGCAGCGCAGCGTAAAATGGAAATCTTCTAAACTGGGCAATTCCAAAATCTGTGCTAGAGAATTCCTGGAAAAGAGAAACCCTTCAATGTCCCCACTGATGTCCATGTCATTGCAGCTAGCACTACCTCTGCACAAGGTCTAATTCTGCCCTTGGTGGGAGAGTGTGCTCCTCTGTAGTCTGCTAGCCACTGCTCAGGACACCGCCCGGGCCCTGCCACCCTGCCTGCAACAAATGTTCTCTTGCTGATCACATGCATGATAAATTTTTCTCCCTGAGCAGTGTAAGAGACAAATCCTTTTGGCTGCTCCTTCTTTACTGCAACTGCCACATGAACTAACAAGGTGTCTTCTGCCTTTGCTGAATACCTGGACTGTTCTGACAAAGGCTGCTGTTGCTGCTATGAGATTTTGCTATGCAAATTACCTAGTGCTAGCATCCCCTGATACTTCTGCATGCCATTTCTGCTGTATAAATCTCACAGAACTTTCCACTAAAAATACAGGCTTAATGGACCAGTTTGCATATAGAGAAAGTGAGTCACGGTCCAGCAGAATCAACAATGAATGAAAGGTTGGATCTTACAGGCCACTCTTCAGGCTATGCTTGCTAAACCCTTATAAGCATTAAAATTTCTTGCATTCTCTTTTCTACTTGATGTCTACTATTTTTATTTTGCGGCATCTATTTTTGACTGCATGTTGCTTCCTGCGCTTATTGGTCTACATGGGGGTAAGTCAGGGTGGCACTTATATTTGACCAAGTGATATCAAAACATATCTCTTTGTGCTTTCTCTGAGTACTTTAGGAAAACCCTGACTACACCCCAATGATTAATGCTGACATTCCCCACTCAAAGCACGTTTGCATTTGTTGAAGATCCCTGTTTACCAGGGCAAGGCTATTAGGATCCTGAGGTGTCTGTATATGTGTAGGTCTCCATGATGTGACATCTCCTTTGTTGGTTAAGCCCACTGCTTTCTACAGATTTGCTAATCTTGGAAGAACTGTCAAGATACTGTGTCAGATCACTGTGGCCTCCGTCCAGCATGCAAATGCATGGATATGTTTTTGCTCTCTGGCCAGGAGTGCTGTATCAAACAGCCTGTGACGCTCACAGTGTGCTCAGCAGGTGTTAAGCGTGGGTCAGGTGTACCATATGCCATATGGCCTGCTTAGCACAGTGTATCTTTTAAGTTCTTTAAATTACAGGCCAGGTAAGATAAAGCAAGTAAAAATGCGTGTACAGAGCAGGCTGGGGAATAGGCACCAGTAACACAGAAGTTATTTCTTATCATGTGAAATGACTGAGAATGGAGAAGTAAACCCAGAATTGTCCACTTGACTTCAAAAAGGTTATGGTGATGAAAGGTTTGGGAGTGAGGCTTGTTTGTTCCTTTGCTTAGAGAGGAAAATATGCAAGAGATCTCTGCAAAAGCAACAGATGAGACAGTTCCTTTTTAAACGCTTACCCTTTGGGAGCCACACAAAGTAGCGTGTAGAAATCAATCAAATTCCCATTTAATGATTAGCCAGAAGGCTGGTGACAGGAATACATGCATACTTTAAAGCAATCTACATGGGAAAAGGAAATGAAACAGTTTTAAGGGTTTGAGGTTTTTATATATCCTCTCCACAACACATACGTTTGCAAAATTAATTTCCTTAAGAAACTCTGTGTTTTGACAGGAGCTAACGTGAAGCACAGAGATATGATTTTTGTAAAGTTACATGCACCATGGTACATGGGAAGAGGCAAGCATATTTACAGGACCAATTGGGATTTGTAACTACGCTTGCAGGCTCACTTGTGTCAACTGCACTGACAAATGACTGCAGTGTGCAGTTTATCATTTGTGTGCATACTTGGTGTCATTGCAGGCAGAAATTTGGCATGCAACTGTGCTTATGTTTGTGCAGACACAATTATGCCTTGCCTTTTTATGGTACTAAAGCACCATCATTTTCCTCATCTTGATCTGAAGTGACTGTCCCTTGCACATTAAGGTAGCGAGATCACCAGTCCAGCCACATACACTTTAACGCACTTTATACACATACGTCCCTGCTTTACTTAGAAACGTTGGCCTTCCTCACCGCCCACGGAAAAAGGTAAAATCATGATGTATAGGTCTTTTCTGCCCCTCCAGATTGTTTACGCTGCTCTCTCTACAGGATAAAACTCTCAAACGACTGGCGTACAAAAGAGGAGAATGGGTGAACCACGTGCCAGGCTACTGGAGGCCTGTCCTTTTCATACCCTGTAATTTTGCAGGGGATTGTTTCAGCAGCAAAGGTATAATGCAGCTATCCGGGGAGTCCTGCCCTTTGAAGCTGGGTGTTTTGTTCTGAAATCAGCCAAAGTTCAAGCTCATACGTGTGCGGAGCAGCGGTGGGGGAAGGCAGGGGAGGGCTTTCTGACAATGCCGCATTTCAGAGCACGTGCTGCCAACTGTTGCCAAAGGCACATATATGTAGATATTACTTCTCCTCGGCCCCGGCGCTGCCTTCCTCATTGTTCAGTGCAGGCAGGCGGCAGGCCCCAGCTGACAGCTGTGCATTGCATGTATCGCTAACAGCTGCCTTTTCCTGGGGGGAAATTAAAAGATTAGGGGGATGTGGGCACGTGCTGGCTTCTGGAGATGGAGACAATGCTTGATTTAGGGTGGAACTTGTCTGCAACGGCCGACAAAGGAGGGAGGCTGGGGGGAGGCGAAGGGTCAGAGGGGCTCTTGCTTTGCGGGAGACAAAAGGAGGGAGGAAGGAGAGGAGGAGGAGGAGGAGGAGAAGTGAAAGGCGGCTGCGGCAGGGCTCTGAAAAGGCTGCCTTGGTCCAGCAACAGCTGCTCCCACACAAGAAATTTGAGACGGTCCTTTCACAAACACAACGGCTGGCAGAAGAATAGGGAGGCCACACTTCACCAAAAAAGAATCGTTTGCAATTGAAAAGGGGGACTGAGAGCTCCTAGTGTTTTTAAAGGTCTGCATCTAGACGACTACGAAATGATTAGTCAAAGTGCATCTCAGAACAGCAGAAAAGTGTGCCACAGACTAGAGGGGGAAGTAAATCCCTGTCCTGCTATTAAAAGTTTATGCAACAGCTATACTCCACAATAGGCATTATGGAGGAAAGTATCCATGTATGTATATGACTACGTATATATCAACTGTGGCATATTGCCAGGCTGCTGGCCCTGAGCTGGAATCTAGTTTGTTGGTACGGTTGGAGCAGCTTGTTTGAAATTACTATGACCTGCAGCTGCTTGAGAAATGACAAGGCCACTCCCATCAGAAGACAGCAGAGCTGCGCTGAGAGTGGTGGTCATTTGCCTCCCTGTCTGATCACTGCCCCAGATACTACTTGTGAAAATTCCTGCCAGGAGGGGCAACTAATAACTTTATTAATATTTCTGTGTTGAAAGAAAACAAAACAAACCCTCCCACAGGGAGTAGAAATGAATTCACACAAGAAAGGTCTCTTAGAGCATCATCCTTATTACTGCCCAAGGTCAGGGTATGGACTCTCTGTGCTAGATATTAACTTTAATAAATTACAAATAAATATTAGTGTAGTCCTGTTCCAGACAGTTCCAGCTAGTCAGTAAAGTTGGCAGGCACACATGCAGTAAGGTTTACCATTTCCCTCCTTTCCCACGTTGTTTTTTGGCACGGTGTGGTGCTTCAATATCACTTTGAAATCTGTGAGTATGTGTTTACTGATAGCAATGGTGGTGCAGATTTTCAAGGTCAGCCTCTGCAGTGGCACTAAATCTTTTTGCAATAGTCAGCAGCCTTTGCACAGAGTTCAGTGGCAAGTTGTTACGTGGTTGACTTTGCGATGGATCATGTTATGGTCAAAGAAGGAAGTAACTGAAGGAGATTATGCTGTGCATTAGAGATGGTAATTTGAAGAATATGGGCCCGGCAGCAAAAGAACAAAAATTGTAGGGAATTTTTGAGTGCTTTGTACTTTAAAGATGACTTTGCAATTGGTAAAAGCAAAAGGGAAAAAAGACAGCTGGCTGATGATGGCCCTTTAGTCATTAACGCACCTCCAGGTAGCTAAGGTAATTTACTTGAAATCTGTGGTGCTTTGAATACAAAATAGTGGTTGAAATAGAGTGTGATGCCAGTATTTGGTGCATTGTTCATGGTCTAGTTGCTGAGACAACTCCTTGGCTATGTTTTGTTCCATGCACAGAGAAAGATGTGGCTCACCGGACAGCCCATTCTTCCCCAAAATTAATTTTCTGTCTTTTTGGGGGGGCAGAGGAGAACACGTAACAACTTGCCA
>VYZR01081643.1:7941-21876 GCA_013400675.1 Oxylabes madagascariensis
ATGAAGCCAGCAGCCTATTGCTCTGTCTGCTTGAGGAATAATCATGCCTTGTTAGTCATTCCAATAAGCTTTGGATTCTGCTGAAACTCTGAGAACTGTAGATCCTAATCTGTAATTGTTACTATTGACTGCTTCCTTCCCATATGTGTGTCCGTGTCCCCTTGTGTTCTGTCTGTTGTTGTGTTCCTACACCCCAGTTTGTTTCTAGAATCAAATCACATTTCTGTGCTGTATCAAAAGTCCTCATCTTTCTTATGGAGACTGCTGGTCTCATTTATGCCTTGCTGTGGTGTGTTAATTGCATCTTACAATTAAAGGGTGAAATTCCCCTTCCTCAGAGAGTTCTTACAACAGCTTAGGGTCCTCCTTGGTGTTTCTGGCTTTCACCTTTGGTTCCCAAAGCACATGGAGCCCATATGGCCTTTAATTGTTCACTGACCATTCATATTAAGTGTGTATTTAGCATCAACCCTGTGGTGTTTTTTCTTGCAGTGCCCTTGTCATTTCATTCACTGTTGACAAGTTGTAGTGCCAGGTCTGTATAAGAAATGTTTTTGCCTGATGCCAAACATCTTTCAAGTGGTTTGTTCTCATATTTCTTTCATTCTGCTTGTCTCTGCTTTTGGTGTGACTTTGGTGACCCTGATACTAACTGGGCTGGTGTTGATTTGGTTTATATGAAAACACTGTTAGTTTTGTGGTTTGTCCCACAGAAATCTTGAAGTAGTGAAGAAAAGCCTTTTCTTAAATTCTTTGATATGGCCTTCTTGTTCTAAGGAGAAGAAGGATTTAAAAAAACCCATTTGTTGTTGGGAGTTCACGTTTTTGGGTTTCTTGGAAGATTGCTGTCTCAGGATAAGGCAGTATGTGTCCTCTTTTAAAAGGAGATCCTCCTCTAATATGTAAATTAATTAATCAGAATAGCTGAATAATTTATTTTAAAAACCCCAAGCAAACATGGGGTTTGATTTGTAGCATTCTCTCAGACTGCAGTAAGGCAGAGTAGGAAGAATTTGGGTTCTACTGGGAAAACAGCATGGGCAGTTACTTAAAAAGTCCTGAGGAATACAGGAACAGAGGACACCTGCACTTGTACTGAAGCTTCCTCCCCCCATTCTTTCTGAATTTTTCAATGATTATTTCAAATACTTCCAATACATCTTTAATTTTCAAGCACACAAATTGTGTGCAAAGAGGGGTCGCTGGGTAGGGAGAGACCTGTCTGCTTTCCTGTGCTAGCTGGCACAATTACCCTTCCTCAGCTACTTCTTTTAACTTCTCTGCCATCCTCTACCTCCCTCCCTCCTTCTTCATTGGCATCCTTTCCTTTCTCTTCTCATTTATCCTAATCCTGTTTCCACCCTAACATGGTACTAACTGGCTGTCATTCATTGCACTGTTCAGGAGGGTTTCTTCCCTTTTGCTCTTTTATCACCTGTAAATATCTTGCTGCAGGTGCCTTTTCTACTCTGCTTAAATACTGTTTGTAACATTGTAGACTAATCTGTGGTTGGTTCACGAGTACAATTATATTGAAAGTGGTGTGAAAAGTTGCTTAATGTGTTAAAAGGTTCTGTCAGAGTGTCTGGATTCTGGATTTGATGCAAACAGGAAAAGATTGTTTCAGTTAAGGCACCACTTCAGCCCTCAAATGATCCTTTGGCATTGTTCTAAAGTCACTTCATACTGCCTGATTTAAATGCTAGAATGTAATTTTCTGATGAACTTCAGAGTAAGAAGCTTAAAAGTGAAATAAGCTTCAGGTGGTTTTGTATTCAAAACTGCAGCCTTGGAAGGAACGAAAAATACTGTGTCAAGGCTTGAGATAAATGCCAGAGTTGGCTGTAGGACGTGCACAAGTGCACTACCCTTATCAAGAGGTGAATTTTGTAAACAGAAAAATAAATTTAAATGTGGTTGTTAAGTCTTGGTAGAAAAGTGATTGAAATACAGTATTTCCTTTTGGTAAACAGACATTGCTGGGGGACAAGTGGTGATCTGGAAAAAGTTTCAAGTAGCTACATCTAAATTGCAAATAAGAAGAGATTGCACTGATTTGACTGGACTAAATTGTTTATTTTACTATTTTGAATTTGATTGCTTATTACCATTCATTTGAGGTGTGAAATGTTTTGTTGTGTAAAAGCCATACCCAATTTTCTGATACTTGTGAAATCCATTAATAGGACAAATGTTGGATGAGTCTGAGTGTTGTGTTCTCTGAATGTCCTGCTAATGTCTGATTTATGTAGGTAGATGCATAATAAAAATCTGATTGTGTACTACTCCATACAAATACACTTCTTAAATGGTATAACAGTTCGGGGATATTCAGTTAAAAGGTGTGACTATTAAGGAATATACCAGGAAAATCAAAGATGTATCACAGTGCTGTACACTTCTGTCTGAATCAGTTGAGTCTGTTTTGATAGGTTAAAATTCATTTGCAGGGTTGAGATTTGAGATTTTTAACTGCTCATCAAAACCCCAAACCAAAACCAACACTCTCCAAAGAAACCAAACCCCCAAATGAAACCCAGCCAAAAAACCATCCTGCTTTTAGCTTGAAATTGGAAGTGCACCATTCTGAGATCTGTCAGCCATCCTTTTCTATTTCTGTATATAACTTGTTAGAAACCACTGGGAAAATCAGCTTGTTTCTTCCCTGATGAAATCCCGGGGTAATGTACTGGGAAGATGTTTAGGTTTCTTTGATATGCTGAGAAGAGCATGTTTCTTTTTCAGCTGAAACATGGCTTCTTGCCTATCAGTTCAAGGCAAACAGATGTCTGAAAATCAAGCTGCTTTCATCAGTATTTTTCCTTTTGGGTTGTTGGAAGAGCAAAATAGAGCTTTGCTCTGCTTTGCATAGACTTCAGCTATTCTAACTAATGAACAAGCATTTATCCCTGGTGTCTACACTCTTGGATGGGAAGGGATTTCTGGCATTCTCTGCCTTCCATGGTTTCCAATTTGGGGGTCTTTCTCCCCTACAAATAGCTCTCTGGGAGCTCTCTGTGCAGCTGTTAAGGCTTATGAAGGCAAGCACTAGAATAACATTGCTCTGATTCCAGTTTTATAATTTTCCTTGTTGTTGCAATTAAAACTGCCAGAAGACTTGTTCTTTTAACTCCACTCAGCAAATTGGGTTTTCAAATGTAGTGAATGATTGCCATAGCAGCACCCTGACGAAGACTGGGTGCTCAGGAGCAAGGGCTGAGAAACTTTATCTGTTTTGCTTTAGAGAGAAAAAAAATGGAATTTGATAGCGTATTGAGATGCAATTTAATATATATTTCCAGTAACCTTTCAGCCTATTTCAAAAGTACTCACTGAAAAGTACTCTGAGTATTACTCAGTAGTTTATTATTCAGTATGAGAGAACTACTATTGTATCTCTGCTTTATGATTATAGATAAAAGCCAGAATCATTTCCAAAAAAAATAAAGTTTATTTGGAAAAATTTCTCGGTTTAACCTCTTCCTAAAAATGGGTTCAGAAGTCAAGTGTAACATCCTTGATATTAGAGTTGTTCCTGCCATTATCACCAGTGTTTGTTCCTGACCAGGATGATTAGAGTTCCATATCAGAAGGCAGGGAGTTATTTTAGGGCATGTGGTTCGATAGAGGCTTAGTTTTCACTGAGCACATCTCTTTTGGAATGTGAACAGGTTTTATAGGAAATTTTGCATTCTTGTAACTTTGAAAATCTGGTCATTTCTATCAGAAATATTGTTTTGTTAATTGTAAGTGGGTAATAGGGAGTAGGTGTTTTATGACAAGTCTGAGTAGTAATAGTATGGATAATATTATAAGAACAATATTGAACCTTGGAGGCTCCATAAAATGGAACTAATCACTGGACAGTAAATAATTTATTAGCTTTATATTGCCTATCAAACTTTAATATAAAAATATCTTAAAACTTCTTGTATTAATTATAAGCTGCTGGCTAAAGTTCTGAGTTGTTACTTGATGTAGGCAATATGAGTAACATTTATGATACTGAAATAATTACTATTAAAACCCTTTTATTCTCTTTAAAAGCTGGAGGAATCGCCACACACAGAGCAGGCAGGGCTGTGTCAGAGGACCCTGTCCAAAAGTGAGGCTTGGCTTTTCCAGGGTGAAGTGCTGGGCTGTCAGTCAGGTGTCCCCAGGCAGCCGTGCCAGCTCAGCAGCTTTAGGCAGGTTATCAGTAGGATCACTTGTCTGTTCCTTTATCGGGTGTTTTGTCAGCTCTGCCACATCTTCTCCTCACCCTCAGGATGTTTAACTTTGGGATTGATGAGTCTGCCTGGTTTTAGCATTATTCAGTACCAAAAGCAGCATGACCCCACCCCCCTCCATTCACCACTTTTCAAATAGGGCATTGTCTTACCCCACTCCAGGCAGAGCATCGTGCTACGCTGTGGCAGAGTGGATGGAATATCCCAAGTGCAAGTTCTCATGTCTGCATTGGAGTGATTAATTTGCTGCAACACACTCACTTCAATCGGCAGAGCACGTAATTTTTCGGATTTTTGAACTGTGTGCACTTCTTGGAACTTTGAGTTTCATTTTCTCCTGAAGTTACTTTCTAGTCTTTCTCACAAGGGGGACTTTGTCACCTAAGGCAAGATAAGAAACTATTTTAGATGGGTTTTGGGGGACTGATTAGGTTGAGTATGCCTGGAAGTCATTCTTTGAAAAAGGGAAATAAATGATTGCTAATATATGTGAAATTATCCTCAGTGCAGTGAGTTTGGAAATTTTACTTTAATTGCAAGTGAGAAGGTTTTGAAGTTGATGTGGGTTGATCACCTGTTGTGTAGTTGTTTTTACCTGTTAATGGTTGTTGGCTTTTTGGCTTGTAGAGCACAACTGACTCCCCTGTTGCTGTGGAGACCTTGGATGATGTTCCTGAGCACGTGCTCAGGGGCCTTCCTGAGGACGTGAGGCTCTTCCCATCTGCTGTTGACAAGACTCGGCTTGGTGAGTGCTACAGCTGTGAAAAGAGAATGAAGATTTTTACAGTAGCTCACAGAAATTGGAGTTGCTGTGAAAGCCTGGTGCCCTCTTGTGCTGGATAGAGATGATGTCTGGTGTATTTGAAATAATTCCTCTTGGGAAGAATGAACAGCTTCCCAGTCCAAGGCAGACACATGTAACGATCTTAAGAAATATTAATTTTGAATAGAAGATTTGCTTGGAATGACTTAGATTAGATTTAACTCCTGGTACGTGTTTCCTCAGGTGTCTGGGCAACAAAGTCAATTTTGAAAGGCAAGAAGTTTGGACCATTTGTTGGTGACAAGAAAAAAAGATCTCAAGTTAAGAGCAATGTGTACATGTGGGAGGTAAGAAACAGCTTCCATATGGAAAAATGTGCCTGTCTCCAGGTCAATATTTTGTATTTAGCCTTTACCTTTTCCAGGTTTTTTAGAAATAAACTTGATGTAAGGTAATTGCTGTGTTTTACTGCCATTACTAACAGTTATTTATAGACACTTGGATGGAACAACTATTCTCAATTACAAAGCTTTGTAAACCATTGGCATTGTTTGAAATTGCTGTACTTCTTATATGCTGTGTGTGGGTCACAGCTGCCCTTAAGAGTTTGTTGCTGATCTTTGCTTTGTTGGATTGAACCCTGAGTGCAACTGAGTGCTGTCAACTGCTCATGAAATTAGGGAAATTAGGAGAATATGAAATCTCTTAAGGAAGCTACATCACTCCTCCTTATTTAGCTCTTTGAAAACCAGCTTTTGGAGTTTTTGTAAGAGTTCTCAAGAGTTGCAGTATTTCTAGTGCTGGGCTTGCCTTGAAGCAGGTGCTGTTTGAGCAGCTGAACAGCTCTGGAAGCTCCACTGGTAGTCAGGAGACCTTGGATATTATGTAGATTTCAAAATGCAAATGTCATAATCTGGAGCTGAATCCTATCTGCAGTGTCTTTAAGGCAGTTCATAAAGACTTCCAAAGACTCCTTCAATCTTTCTGAAGACAAACACAGGACATGGTTTTAGTGAAGTGAATAGTCAAGGAGGGGAGGGGTGGAGGAACTGTGGCATAGAATGTTCTGGAATGTGGATTTTTAGGCTAAAGACACTGATAAATGGTCATCCATCCTTCTGTCCCCTTGCTTGCAAAAATGGAACTCCCTAAAACACGAAAAACATGCACAGAGCTTAGAGTTAACCTCTATCGGAGGAATTGATCTAGGACATTCCCATAAATGTAAATTACCCTTTAGAAAAGCAATACAGTTTTCAAGTATAATGTTTGTTGCATTGAGCTCATGCTATCACAAACTCCACTGCATAAGATATCTCCAGTTTTGATCTGTTACAGGAACATTTGGTGAGATTGAATCAGTCAAGTAAATTATTGACTTCACAATTGTGTTTCTCAGTGCTGATGCTGAATGTTCATGGTGGATATTTTTTCAGTTTGTGTTGAGAAATGATAGTTGTGAGCCAGTTGTTTCAGAGTTTACTGGTTTGCAATGCAGGTGATAATGGGAACCCTTATTAGATTCCAGAGTAATTGTGTGTTGCTTTAATAGTGATTTTAGAGTTAGGAAAAAAAAGCAGCTAAAATGAGACTGCAACAGTTGGTCCCATATGCTGATACCTGAAACCAGTCCAGAATCCCAACTGTTAGAAAATGTGGTTTGTAGAAGGATGGTGGTGTGTAGGAGCAGTTCAGTATATGGACACTCAACTTGGGAAACAACCTTTTCCACAAGTGTTCCATTTGCTTCTTTAGTCAAATTAATCTGAATAAAAAATAAGGCTTCTAAAACTGGCATCTCCAGTCAATTTTAATGATTTTGAACTGTCATACCAGAGGCTCATTGTGAAAAAGATGAGTTGTGTGTGTCTGTATATGCCTCTGGTGTCTGAGAACATATTTCCCTTTTCTGCTGGTGAAAAGCCACAGTTGGGAAAATGAGAACAAGTGTCTGAAAAGGGAGGGAAATGCTTCTTTCGGAATGACTGGCACAGCTGTGCTGAGTGGGTTTTATTGTGGGTACAAGACTCACTTAAAGTCACAATGTTAGGGAGAGGAGTTGGAGCTATTTTCTGTCTCACAGTGCACAAGGCCTTTAAAGCATATTCTGTAAATTAGATTGTAATATTCTGTAAATTAGAAAAGCAATAAAGTATTTTTGTTTGTGGAAAACCCATAATAAAGTAATATAAAACCATAGTAGTGTTATATATATGTATATAAAAGTAATCAGTAATTACATTTAGATATATATGTCATATCTGTTCAACTCTCCCACAGCATTCTTTGGCTCTTCTCTTCCATTTTAACCAAAAAAATTGCTTTTGCAGTCTCACCTGGGACACTGTCTATGCTTTCATATTGTGAGGGCTGGGTGTGCTGGTGAACATTCTTTCAAAAGTCAGCTGATGAAATCCATGCTGGAATAGTTTAAGTAAGGGAGATGCTTTTTGTTTACTTGGAAAGAAACTAAGATGGCTGTATATTTATTAAAACTTCACTTTTATTGATAAAATTCTACTTCATTAAATCAACAGTATTATCAGCACAAAAAAAATTGAATTTATTAAGCAGGGGTTTTTCTAAGCTGTTGTAGAAGTGTACATAAAATTGAAATTGGAGAACAGCTTGAAAAGCCTTGGAATTACTTGTAAGGTATCAGAAAATAAAAAGCTATAACACTGTAGGTTTTTGGACTTTTAAAAAACAGAAAAGGAAAAATACCCACTGACAGCTCTTCTTATAGGCATCTAACTTGGACTATAAGAGGAGTGGGAGATGTATAACATCTTGACAGAGAAGCGAGTCACCTGTCACCAGAAAATAGTGAAGATGTCAGTCCCCTTCTTGCTTTACTGCAAGTTGTCTGGAAATATAAACCAGTACATTTGTAGGAGAGTATCTGTCAGCCTTTTCCCCAAGAACAGAAACCAAAGAATTTACACAGCATCTTTGAGCATGCAGAATTTTATTGACGTGGTCAGCTTTTTAAGGTGATCACAAGATTTCTGAAAGGTTAAAATGTTCTTTTGTATCCTGAAAAAAGATTAAATATAAAGTATGCTTTCCCATATCTTTCTGAATAAAGCAAATGCTTCTAGCTTCCATGTAGTTAACTTTTTCCAATTCATCAGATGGTAAAAATAAAGCTCTGTGGCCTTCATATCTGAAAATCAGTCAATTTACTAAATGCAAAACCTAGAGTATCACTTCAGGCTTGCCAAACTGAAAAGTAAGTGCAAAATGTTTTAAGGATTTTGGCTTTTGAGCCCAGAGCTTTCAGAGATGGGATTGCAGGCCACAAGTGGGGTTTTTTTTCCAATTGTACCAGGTTGTCTAAAAGACTGCAGAAGGGCAGCAACACTTGGCCCCAGTGCAGCCCTGGCTCTGCTGTGCCCTTTGTGTTTTCTCTGGCCTTGGGTGGTACTTGGAGTGCTTTGTGTAGCTGGGAAATGCAGTTTTTAGTACTCTGAACAGTGTCCCTGTGCCTGCTCTCTCTGTCCCAGGTGTATTATCCTAACCTGGGCTGTGAAATGCAGTGTTTTAGTGATATGAGCAGTGTCCTGTGTCTGCTGTCTCACTCCCAGGTGTATCACCCCAACCTGGGCTGTGAAATGCAGTGTTTTAGTGATATGAGCAGTGTCCTGTGTCTGCTGTCTCACTCCCAGGTGTATCACCCCAACCTGGGCTGTGAAATGCAGTGTTTTAGTGACATGAACAATCAATGTCCCTGTGTCTGCTGTCTCTCTCCCAGGTGTATTACCCCAACCTGGGCTGGATGTGTGTGGATGCCACTGACCCAGAGAAGGGCAACTGGCTGCGCTACATAAACTGGGCCCGCTCAGGGAAGGAGCAGAACCTCTTTCCTCTGGAGATCAACAGGACCATTTACTACAAGAGTTTAAAGGTATCACTAGCTGAACAGCTGCTACTTTGTTATCTTTTATTATTAACCCTTTTAATTCTGCTTTATTAAACAACTTTTTTTCTTACTATTTATATTAAACAGAGTTGGCAACATTTTGTGAAATGTATTTAAAACACTGCAAATGCTACACATAATTGGTATAAATTCCTGTCTGCCAACAAAACTGACATTAGTTTTACTTTTAAACTACAGGATGTCTAAACACTAAGTCTATCTTAATGATTTGCTGTAGCACCAAATTTGATACAAACGAGAATGAAAAACTAGAGAGTATATGAAAAAAATGTTTTTCTGGTTTTTCTGGTACATACCAAGCATCTTTCTGCTGAGGATGTTTCTGCAGTAATCAGTTATTTTTATGGTCTGTGCATCGTTTGACAAAGTTTGGCTGTCAAGACACTTTTATGGGTAGCTTGATGAAACTATTTCTCATGGTTTTATACCATTTCTGTTTTGTTCAGGGAGTGAGGGGGAAGCAGAGAAGAGGGTAATTCCTGGAGCATTTTATCTCCCAAATCAAGAAAAAAATTATTTAACTATAATGGTGGAGCATGTTAGGTTAAGCATATTGTGGCTCTAAAATATTTCTTGAATCCCTGATCAAGACCTCCTAGCAATGAGTGTGTATAGCTTGACTTAGTTTTTATTTAGAATACTTTTGGGTGTTTGGGATATATGCAGTTTTGTTTTTGCACTATTGCTGTTCCTTCCATTTCCTTGTGAGGCCAACAATATCTCTAATTAGCTGGAATTTGCTTAATAAAAGAGTGAGTTGATCCCATGCAGTTTTGAAGTTTATGGGGCAGTATGGCAGTAGGTAAATGTTATATTTTAGGGAACTCAAGCTAGATTGAAAGGAACATTCTAAACATTTTCTGAATTTTGTAATGGCATTCAAGTAGAGGTTCACTATTGCCAGCCAGACTACTGACTTCTCTGCAGTGTTTGTTTGCAGTCTCCCAATATGACTCTGCAGCCAACCTTGATTTCTCTGGACACTTTGTCTTGGATTTCCACTGCATTTGCCCACAGTCCCACTAACTTATTAATATAGGTGTGCTTTTGGAGTCACTCTGACATTTTAAATTTCTCACTGAATCTTTTCTGCAAAAGTTTCAGTCCTGACAGAGACAAGCATTCACATGTTTAAAATTCATTATTTGATGGATGATATTGCACTTTGGAAAATAACTGTACTGCTAAAAGAGGCTGAGCACTGCTGATAGAATAACAAATACCTTGTCTCAGCACTGGAATATCCTTTTGTTCCTCTGACTGTTGTCTCTTGCAACTTGATGAATTTTATCCCAGTCACACCTTACTGCTGAGGCAAAAGAAGGCATGTAATAAATAATATCTTAAATGTCCTTATCTTTTGCATATAATGTTAGGATCTCTACACTGTCATTTCAAACCTGCTGTAAATTTACCAGCCCAGGTATGAACACATGGTTCTTTCCTGATCTTTATCATAATTTATAAATTTAGGGGAATTCCACTTGCTGACAAATAAACAGCACAGGTTTTATTTACCCCCAAAGGAGAATTCAGGTGGCTTGTGTGTAGTTTTGTTCTGATTTATCTTGAAGCATTCAAAGTATAGTCATGGGGTCTTGTTCTTCCCAAGGTTTCCTTCAGCTTTTTGTAGGTTTTTAATTTGCAAGTTAAACAGGCTGATTTCCAAGCCTCATTGCTGAGATAACAAAGTCTAAATTTGCTTGAAGTAGAACCAACTCAGAACTGTAGAGCTTTAACTTCCCTGTTCCCTGATCTCAATGAATAGTTATGGAATAGAATAGAACTTGTGAGTGAGCACAAGCAAATGTTTTTCTCTTCCATCTTCTCTTTATCTTTACTGAAGGGCTGAGGGTGTTTGTAAGCTGCTTTGCATCTGCTTTCCCCAGGATCCCTGTGTGAGAGCTGTGATATTGCAGTGGAACAGCTTAAATTCATGTAGTTTCAGCTCTTCCTGCCTCTGCTCATAAGAGGAGCTCACTGTGTAGTGTCTTTCTGCACACAGGACAGAACTTGAATTATAGAAATAGTAAAATACGGTCAAAACTCAGTTTCAAAAAGTCTTCTGAAGAAGCTTGATTATGAAACTGTCCCTGATTAAAGTGAAATTAATTTGCTTGTGGAAGACTGCTTTGCTCAACAGGTTTATAATACCTCAAGGTCCTCCCTGTTACATAGGAGAGAGCAACATAACGTTGGGTTATAGAGTGTGAAAATTCACAAAAGTAAATGTCAGACTCTTCACTTCGGTTATGTTTGGTGAGATGAAGCCACACCCAGATGCAGAAGCACAATATCACAGTAAAATGCAGTGTCTGGTGGAAAACAGCTTCTGTGATGAGGTTGGGCAGGCAAATGCCCATCTCAGTCTGTACAAGACACATCAGAGTGCTTGAACGTGCACAATTGATTGATTTTTAGGCAATCTGTGCTAGAACCTCTTAGGTTATTTAGGTTAGGTTAATAACTTGTTAGGATATTACTCTTGAAAATAACAAAGCCTTTTGAACAGAAAATACTCAGATGAAGGACAGTTAAATGTTGTCGTTAAAACAAAAAGCACAAAAAAGTGCATGGGAGTTATTAACCTAATGAGCCTTCCCAAAATTCATACCTTTTTTAGCCAGGCAGTCCCAGCCTGATACTGCTACACCAAGGATCTGTAGGGAATAGTTTGGAGGAGGTTGGGTTTTGGATTTGTTACTGGAGGGTGTCACGAGGAAGAGTGGTGGTACAAGCGGCACTTGCTCAGTGTAGTCCTTCTCTCATATTGCTACTGAGGGAGCAGCTTTAATTGTCTGGTTTTGAAGCTGCTGCTGCATCTCATTTTAGAAGTACAAGGTTAGAGGGCTTAATTTAGATTCTAGAGCAGTCACAATGAAACTAAATTCAAGTTGAACGTTAGCTCCAGCCACGCAGCCAACAGGTTACGTGCTCGTTACCACCCTGTGTTTGCATTGCCTGAAACCTCATCCAGATCTTTGCTCTGGCCTTGTATGGTTTTTAGATGATAAGGGGTTTTTTTGCATCAGACAACTCTGCTGCATTCCTTGCTGCTCACCAGCTCCAAGGCCATGCAAATAATTTTGCCACTATTTATCCTATCAGGCCTCTGGAACTGAAGGAAGCCAAGCCATAGGCTTTGCTTATGTTATAACTTACTCTTCCCTTGGTTGTTGGGATCTTGCATCTCTTGTTGTTCCAGTGTCTAGGGTATGATGATAATTACCACCTTTATCATGTGCTGTGAGACCCACTAAAAACTGGGCTGTAGAAGAAAGAAATCCTACTTTTCTTCTTGATACAAAATTCCCCTTTGGCTTCAGACTGGAAGTAATAATCTGAGGACACCCTTTGCAATGACTGAAAATAGCATCTGGTCTCCACCAGCCCCATTAAGCCCTGAAAGAGTGGAATTAAAGTCAAGGCATTTAAATTTTTCTTGATTTTGGGTAAAATGCTTCAGGAAATGGAGAAACAATGAGGAAGATTTAAAAAGTAAGTCAAAATCTTTAGTTTGCCAGCTTGGGGACTTACTGGTTTGAGTCTGATATTTTAAGGAGCATGTGAAATGAACGGATCAATAGAGTTCCTTTTCTTGGAAGTGCTGGGAGTATGAGTAGCATTTGCAGTGATGCCCATTTGACTAATTTAGTCTGTGATTTTTTAAAAATTTGGTTAAAAAGAATAGAAATAATCAATTTGGAATGGCAAGCAAACCTTTGATTTTTGTGATGAAGTGGATTTATTGTATATCTTGTAATTATCTGTATTCCTGTTAACCCACTGTGAGAATCTTCTGCTGGGTCTTTGGATTTTGTTCCAGATCCCAGCTGTAGTGGCTGCCTGAGCAGTAACTTACTATTATATTATAATTAATTAATGTTATTTAATACTTTGTATAAGGTAGGCATGTTTGTCCCAACCTGGCTGCTCTCTGAAAAGAATTAACAGTGAATATCCATAGAAGCGAGCACTGGGATTTAAATCAGTGTCACAATTTGAGGCAAACCACAATTTGGGACATTACAGCTGGAAGGTTCAAAATAATAATAATTTAACAACAACAGCTGTGTATGAATTATTAATACAAGGGCTATATTAATAATTAACTATATAACTGTATTAATATTAACTATAACTGTATTAATATTATCTCCGTATTGTCAGGAACTGTAGTGATGGGCCAATGGGTACAAATAGGAAGGGGGGAAATTTAGGTTTGATGATAAAAGATTCTCCCCTGGGAGGGTGGGGAGGCCCTGGCACAGGGTCCCAGAGCAGCTGTGGCTGCTCCATCCCTGGAAGTGTCCAAGGCCAGGCTGGACGGGGCTTGGAGCAATCTGGGATGGTGGAAGGTGTCCCTGCCTATCAGGGGATTGAACTGGATGGACTTTAAGGTCCCTTCCAACCCCTTAACATTCCACGATTTTTCTGGGGTTTTTTTTTCTGGTTTGGGGGAGGAGGGGGTTGTGATTTAATCTTTTTTTCTGATTTAGTCCCTTTTTTTTGTGATTTTTCCTGTTCTTTATTTTTGCCATTTTTAGGGGTTATCTTTTCTTTTGGTCATTTTCTGGTCTTTGGTCTTTTCTTACCACTTTTTCTGGGGTTTTTCTGTGTTTTCTTGTGAATTTTTGGGGGGTGATTTTTTAAAAATTTTTTGTTGTTGTTTTTGGGGTTGTGTGTGTGTGTGTTACAGCCTATGGGGACGTTTTTGAGTTTCTTTTTGGGTGCTTTGGTACTGTTCTGTCTGTGTGTGTGTGTGTGTGTTACAATTTGTGAGGAGGGTTTTGGGTTGTTTTGGGGGTGTTTCGGTGCTGTTCTCTGTGTGTGTGTGTTACAATGCATAAGGATGTTTTTGGGTTGTTTTTGTTGTGTTTCACTGTTGTTCTCTGTGTGTGTGTGATAGAATGAGTGAGGAGGTTTTTGGGTTGTTTTGGGGGTGTTTGGGTGCTGTTCTCTGTGTGTGTGTGTGTGTGTGTTACAGAGCGAGAGGGGGT
>VYZR01081655.1:13909-29588 GCA_013400675.1 Oxylabes madagascariensis
GTGGGTGTTGGGCGGGGTTGGCCCAGCTTTTAGAAAAAAGTTAAAGCAAAAAAAAAAAAAAAAAAAAAAAAGTTTTTCGGGGGAACGTGTGAGCCGCTGGGCGTAAGAAGGCAGCGATGCGCGCACACCGCCCGTGCGTGAGGGCAGCCGCCATTTTGTTCCCACCTCCCGTTCCCGCCCGGGGGCCGTGAGGGAGCGCGCGCGGCCCCGCCCCCGCGGCCCCGCCCCGTGGCCGCCGTCCCGTCGGCGGCGCGGCGGCAGCGGGCGGCCGCCGTAGCCCCTGCGAGGGGAGCCCGTGCCCGGGCGGGGAGGAAGAGAAAGGCGGCCCGAGCCGGGTTACAAGATGGCGGCGGCGCTGTGGTAGCTGCTGAGGCGGAGCGGCGCCAGCGAGGCCCGGAGCGGGGCGCGGCGGCGCTGACTCGCCATGGGAAGCGGCGCGTTAAAGGCCCCGCGGTGCCCCTGAGCGGCCCGGCGGCCCCGCTTGCTCCCCGCCGCCCTCGCTCCATCCCCCCGCGGAGGCGGAGCGGGCCCGGGGCTGCACCATGTCGGACACCCGCCGGCGGGTGAAGGTCTACACGCTCAACGAGGATCGGCAATGGGACGACAGGGGCACCGGGCACGTCTCCTCCAGCTACGTGGAGCGGCTGAAGGGGATGTCTCTGCTGGTGCGCGCCGAGTCGGACGGTGAGAGCGTGGCCGGGGCTGCCCAGGCCGCCCGGGCCGCTTCCCTCGCCCCCCGCCCGGCTCCGGGCCGTGCCAGCCGGGGGCTGCCGCCCACCGCCGCCGGGTTTGGCTGGCGGTGCCTTCCCTTGGGAGACCCCAGAGAATTAGTGTTTTTATTATTGTTATTTCCACCTTCCGTGCTTTCCCTTACCTTGCGGCTCGTGTGAAGTTTCCTTACCCCACAAGCCACAGCAGCGTTTGCTACCGTGGTCCTAGATTTTTCCCCTGTTAATTCATAGAATTATGGAATATGCTGAGCTGGAAGGAGCCCATCAGGATGATCCAGTCCAGCTCCTAGCCCTGCACAGACCTCCCGACAATCCCACCCTGTGCCTGAGAGCGTTGTCCAAGCGCTCCTGCAGCTCTGGCAGCCCCGGACCATTCCCTGGGGAGCCTGTTCAGTGCCCGACCACCCTCTGGGGGAAGAACCTTTCCCTAATATCCATCCTAAACCTCCCCCGACTGAGCTCCATGTAGTTACCCCAGCCAGCTGCAGCTCCCCAGCCTGAACAGAGCTGAGGCTGTGACACGTGAGGGACATTTTGTACCCTTTCTGAGCGATATCCTTTGCTTTTGAGGTGCTCTCTTCCTCCCTTTCTTACTGCTGTGAAAAAGTTGTTTGTTGCTCTTTTTCTCCTCAGGAGCTCACTGGTTGTGTTCCAGTAGGGTGGCGTCCTTTGTGTTTTATTGCACTTTAAAGTCACCTTAAAGCGTCTCTTTTAGAGGGGGGAGGTACGTACTCCCCACTTGGTCAGCCGACAGGTGCTAATGTGCTAAATAAACCACCTAAGACTGGTGTAAGTTGCTCCGGAGCTGTTGCCAGGAGACATACACTACTTGCATACACAAGATAAAGTCCCTGCGTTTATAGTAGCTGGATGATTCACTTCTGAAGGGCAGCTGAAGGGAATAAAAACAAGTGGCCCACGTGGCTTCTTTGGGCAAAAACATTTTTATGCTGGGCAGCACATTACCTGCTGGAATTTGTATGGTTGGCCTAAAACACCACTGAACAACGTGGTTCTTGCACCAGATTTCAGGAGAAAAGAGTGTTACAGTGGATTTTGGGCTAAATTAGAAGGAAAAAAAAGTATTTTAATAGGGATATTCTGGTTGAATTTTGTCTTACCTGGCTTATTTTAGGAAATTATATTTAAAGAAGGCGGTTCTTGTGGATTTTCTGTGAGATTTGGATTAAGCTGAGAGTCTGTTGGCTGGCACGTGGGCAGTGGTGTGAGATGTGTGGAGATGTTTGTTTCATTGGATTCAGTAAATCTCTCTTCATACCTTTTTCAGGTTCACTACTGTTAGAATCGAAGATAAATCCAAATACTGCATATCAAAAACAGCAGGCAAGTATTATTGCTAGGCTTTACTTCCACTGGTTGCTGATGCTGAGGAATTGTTTTGTGCTCAGAGTAATTGCATTTTTCAGGAAAAAAGGAAAAGCAGAACGACATGGAATTGTTGATGGTGTTTTTTATAGAGGTGAAAAACTTGCTTAGAAGCCTGTGGGTGCTAAACACTTCACATTCTAGAAATTATTGTGTGAGTCTTCTAGAAGAATACATTTTGGACTTCAGGCTTTGAAGATAATACATGCAGTTTGGATTGATATTGAAATCATTAGAGAAAAGACAGTTGGAAACATGTATGTGTAACTTTTGTCTCCCATGCCAGGCCATCTGAAATAATTGCAAAATTAGGGAGGTGAAACTTTGGCAAGCTCTGTTGAAGTGTATTTATTAGTTCATTGAGTGCCTTTTCTGGAAATAACACGAAGGAGTTTGTCTTTGTGGGACATCTTTCTTTGTTGTTGCTGTTTAGTTTTTATTTTAAGCTCCTGTTGTCCTAGGTAAGGCCACCAGCCATGGTGGTGAGAGTTACTTTTCCTAGGCGTAAACCTCCTGCAAGACAAAGAAGTGAAACAGTTGGGAGCTGTGTTAATAGGTTATTTTTGTTTCATCCACTGAAAAAATTAGCTTACTGAATCTCTTCTGCTTTTTTTGTTTTCCCTTTTTCAGCATGAATTTTTGATGTCTCTGCCTGCATTGTTCTCATGGGTTTTCTGGAGTTTTTTCTATCTGTTCCTTTGTTCTGCATTAGAGTCTCTGTTCCTTTCATTCAGTGTTTGATACTGTTCTTTATCGTTATGGTATCCAGAAGTGTCTCAGCACTAGAAAAGAGTAATTTTGTTCTTCCTAAGTCACGGAGGGACACATCTTTGAGGATTTTGTTATAGTGACAAGTTACAGTGTGAGAATTTGAGAAAGAGACTTTGTTATCTCGTGAGCATTGGTTCGCCAGCTTTAGGTTAGGAGTGAGGTGGAGTTTTGGGCCAGCCATTCCAGGAGGAATGCTGTGGTTTCTGCTTTTCACTTGCTAGGGATTGGTGGCTGTAGGCTTTCCCTGGGGGAGCCGTGCTGAGGAAGGAGCTCTGCAGAGCCCCAGAAGCCAGTCTTGAACTGCTTCCTGTTTACTAGAGGAAACCTCTACATAGTGAAATACAAATGCAGATTTTGTTGCTGTACAATTTTAAAATGCTTCCTTTTACAGCCTCTTTCCTGAAACTACAACTGATTAATTGTAGGCCTTTTTTACTTAATTGGTAGCAGAGTTTTGAGTGACTTAAGTAGCTTTTGTTACCATTTTTCTTGTGGAAAAGGTAGATCATAGCTTAGAAAAACTCAAGCTGAGGTTTATTTTGGCTGGCGTTTATTTCTGATACTAATGCTTTTGTGTCCGTGTAGCAGAAAGCATTTGTTTCACTGTTCACTCTTTAAGGTTTGTATAACCTTGTGCAGCTTTTAGTTGACACAGAGCGTTTTCCTCAAGTTGATCATCTTGGATTTGGGGAAAGCTTCAGGGTGGTGCAGCTTGATGGAGAAGAAACATGCCCTGCCCACACATCTGTCTGACTTGAATGGACTCAGTGGGTACTTAACGCTAAACTGTGGTTTGCATATAACAGCATCCTGTGAAAAAAGGAAACCAACCACTGATTTTTCGGTGCTGTGTATCAATCTGTGACTTCCAATGTTACAGTTAGTGCCAAGTCGTGCTGTAGCTATTGACTAACCCCAAACAGGACAGGCCTGTTACCTCCCTGCTCCAGTCGTGTTTGTGGTTCCTGGGGAATTCATTCTGTCCAGGTGTTGGGCACACTGTCATCATGACTGCTTTCTCAGGGGAAGTTGGGCTTGGATGGGTGGGACATAGGTGCCAAGCTGCTCAGCATACAAGGTAAAATTATCTCTAGTTAGATGAATGCGAAGAACATGAGAGCCTGAAGAGCTTTAGCTCCCCCTGGATTTTGGGGCATAGGCTTTGAGAGTTACACACCTCTGCTGGACACCCCGCATTAGCCAGAGGGCAGGGTCAGATGTGTTCTGAAGGCTCTGGCAGGAGTAGTTTTAAATGTTGGCACCACACCCATTTGTTGTTTCAGCCTCTGCTTGAGGTTACTGTTCCCTGGCAGAGCTGGCACAAGAGCGAGTCCATGGCTGAAAGACATGGAACTGCTGCAGAAATCCTTACTGGGAATGCTGCCTTCTGGTGTTACCTGTCCTTTAGGTGTGCTCTGTTTGCAGCTCTGAGATGAAGATCATGTGCAAATCCTGTCTTTTGCCCAGAATTGCCATCACTCGTGTGACAACAGAGCGCTTTGCTCGAGGCAAAATATGAGTTCCTGGTGGCCAGGATTTAACACATTTACAGGGATGCTGTTAAAGCCAGGCAGAGCAGTTGCCAGAGGGCTTCTCCGCTTCTGTTTCATGCCAGCAGGAGTGTTCACAGGTTAGATGTAGGACTGAGTCAGTCAAAACATGTCTTCCCGCTAGATTCATTTTTATTGACACGTGTTCCCCATCTGCTTCCCTGTGCCAGCACCTTGGTGCTGGCCTGGGGATGTGGTGCAGTGCAGGAACACGGAAAGGTGGAGTAGCAGACACTGTGCAAACCAGTATCAGCACTGGAGAAGGTTTGAACTGCTCTGAGATTCAGTTTTTGTTCAGAATTAATCTTTTTTGTCTTTGTGGTGCTTGAGTGAATTAAGGAACATTGCTGTTGCTCATGGATGGAGCAGCATCACCTCTAAGCAGGTGGGAGTGGTAGAGCCAGGCCTGGAAGGTGTCTGTCTGTGCTCTTCGTGGGTTGTCTGAGGTCATGCAGGAAGTGTGTGCCAGATGAGTACATCTTACATTGGTATTGGACAATTATTTTCTGTTGAAACCATCTTTCAGTTTTTCTGAAATATTTTTGGAAAAGCTTATATAACTTCTGCTTTGTGTGGGCAGTACAGATTGTAATGAGTACCATTCAGTAACTCGAGAATTTTCACAAATTTTTGACTGCAGTCCCTGGGTGCCTAGAGTCATTTTAACTTTCTGCATTAATTCTCTTATTTGAATCATCCTGAGCTATGAATAGGGTTGCTGAATGTGTGTGTACTTCTTCGTTCAGTGAAGCACTTCTGAGGCTCAGCATACCTGGGAGTGCATTGATTTTAAGTGTCAGGACATCAGTACTTGCACAGAATGTTTCAAGATCAACATTTCAGATCTGGAATTCCGTAGCCATAAAATTGTACTTAAGAATTATTTTTTGGTTAATCTCGGAAAGAGAACCAGATCAGGGAGCTGATGAGGATTTTCAATGCATGCAGTTGACAATTACTGTTTTTCCCTTGAAGCCCAGTTGACTTGTTGACTCTGAAATGGCACACAATAAATACAGAGATACAGATGTCCTGAGCTGGAGATGAGGGAGGACAGCTGTGATTGAAAACCATGTCAGCTCTAAGAACTTGGACCAGTTGTGAGTCGGAGCCTGGCAGCAGAGAGGCTCCCTGTTAATATTTGTTTCTGTAGGAGAAAAGTGCAGGTGTAATATAGGACACTGTAGTATAAATAAACAACTCACAACAGTGCTGAAACCACAGTGCATTGAACTCTGTTCTTTCCACAACAGGGAAACTTTGTTTCTCTAAAAAAATGTTTAACAATTAGTAAGAAAGGAAAAAAAAAAATGTGTCTGTGCAAATACCATTGTTTTTAGTGTGACCTGTGATTGTTTTGGGAGAAGGAAGTGGCTCTATTGGTAGGCATTTGTCAACAGTGATGTTATTCTAAACTTTATTTTTAAAGGAAAAAAAGGGCAAAGACAAAACTCCCAAGATATACAACTCCCTGTTGATATTGAGGGATTAGGATTACTGTAGAAATGAAGTGAAGAATGAATGCTGTATCAGTGCTGCTGATGTTCATTCATGTTCCAGTGATAGTTGTAGTAGCTGAGAAGTTGTGTTTGTTGAGCCAGATATGTGTTTTCCAAATAACTGCTGATGGAAAGGGGTACCTACTGTCCCATGCCAGCAGTCCTTCTCAACTGTCAGTCCCTCACACGTGGAAGTGCAGGAGTGCTCCCTGACCTGTGTAAGCCCAGATAACTCATTTACAAAGGTCTGTTCAAACCTTACTGCCCTTGGATCTTCCTAAGGAATATCCTCAGGTGTTTCTTTGGGTTTTCTTGCTGAGCTTAAAGATACCACTCTTCAATATTTTGTGTTCACTAAAAGTAATGCATAAGCTAAAGACCTAACCAGCCTTGATGAGTTGTGTGGTGAATATTGAACATCATAAATGTGGAAATTAAATTACCTTATTGACCATTAAGCAAGGGCTTGCTAGTGTTTAAAAAACACTTCAGTATTTAGAAAACTGTAGTCACAGTTTAGGAAGTCAACAAACTTGGAATGTTGAACAGTTTTGCTGGAGCTCATCAAATATACTGGAGAGTTAGCAGAGAGCTGCTCAGTTTGGATATTTTTATATGAAGGTGAGTTTGCTGTAGGATGGTGAACTGTTCTCCTGCTTTTGTCTGGGACAGAGTTAATTTTCATCCCGGTAGCTGGTGCAGTGCTGTGGTTTGGATTTAGGATGAGAATGACATTGATAGCACAGGGATGTTTTTGTTATTGCTGAGCAGGGCTTGCCTTCAGTCAAGGAGTGATGAGTTCCCCATGCTCTGGCAGTGAGGAGCTGCACAAGGAGCCGTGAGGGAGCGTGGCCAGGACAGCTGACCTGGCCAGAGGGATATTCCATACCCTGGGAAAACAGGGGCAGTGGATAAACTGCGGGGGTTGGCCAGGAGGGGCAGATCGCTGCTCAGTTGGTGCTGAGCAGCTCTGTTGTGCATCACTTATCTGGCAGGGGGTTTGTTCCTTTCTTTTCCTTCCCTTTTTTGCTGTAACTTTTTTATAATTGCTCATTATATTTTACTTTATTTCATTTTTGAAACAGTTTTTACCTCAGGAACAGAACTTTCACCTAATTCCTGATTCTCCTTCCCATCCCAGTGGCCCAGTGGTGAGAAGAAGTGAGTGAGCAGCTGTGTAGTACTTCCTTGGCAGCTGGGTTAAACCACAACCACTCTGTATTTGAATGTTGAAGTACAGGCTTGCATTCCTTACAGGACAGCAGCAAGTGTCCCAATAAAACCTCTTCAAAAACCATTTTGGCCTATACAGAAATTCCATCAAAACTTCCAGATCTGCTGTGCAAGTGTACAAATTGAATTGATGGAGACAATAGTAACAGACAAGAAAAACCTGGCTCAAATTAAAATAACTGACAAGATGGTTGTAACTTTAGTAAGAACTTAGGAGTTTTGTATTATTCAGGCTGTGTGGCTTTCAATTCAGAAAGGAATATTTGAACATTAACTAGGCATTATGTCTCACTTAGCTAGGATTGTCTTAAACGTTTTCTGAGGGGAAAACTGAAATCTTAGGGGATTTGCTTCTACCTTACTAAATATGAAAATACTTAACCTGTTATATTGTAGGTTTTCTTAATCTAGTGTGTGCATTCCCATTTCAAGACTGTTGGCTCAAGAAATGTATCTTGCATAAAAATGCCATCATAAGTGGCTTGGATATGAAAAATAGTACCTTCAAATATGTTTTGTGTAAGGTAGTGGTCATAAAATAACAAGAAAGAAAGTTGATGTTCCTTATGGCAGAACAGGTGATTTAATATTTTAGTGTTTTATGTTCTTTTTTTCACAAGTGTGGCTTTAATTAAAATGATTTATTCTGTAGACATTGGCTGTAAAGGAATAGAGATTAATACGCAGCGCAGACCTGTTTCAGAAACAATTACTTTCTTGGTTTTATCTCAAACAGGACACCCTGATTGTGTGGTCAGAAGCAGAGAACTATGATTTAGCACTGAGTTTTCAAGAAAAAGCTGGCTGTGATGAAATTTGGGAAAAAATCTGCCAGGTACAGTAAATTGAAACATGATGGTTTTTCCAGGTATTTTAGTGTCTTATGTGAATTATCTATTTGTGAATCCTTTCTAAACCTGCTCGTAGAGTAAGCAAATATTTGTTCTTTTCTGTGCAATGTCTTATATTGCCCCTGTTTAGAGCACCAGTTGTTGTTCTCATGATTGAATGTCAGGCTTTTGAAAAATCACTGTAATGGTGGGACTCGGGTGGTGGGTGTTTTTTGGGAGGGGAGTGGTGTTTGTGTGATTGTGTTTATTAAAAAGGGACTGTTAGCGTTCCGTGGTTTAATTGTCCCTCTCCCAGCTGGCCTCAGGAAGCAGCTTGTTGGAGTGCAGTGGAACTGCAAATGTGCTGTAAGGAACCAGAGAGCTCAGATCCCATTGCAGCTGCCTTGGGACACACTGGGCAGTTGAGATGTGTTGTTATTTCCGTTACTGACCTGCTCATTTTTGGGTACATTCCGGGATCAGGCAGTAACTGTGTGCACTCCTCCCTTAGGTTCAGGGTAAGGATCCTTCGGTGGAAGTCACGCAGGACCTTATTGAGTCAGAAGAGGAACACATAGAGGAAATGCCTGAAACCAGTCCTCTGATTGACCTTCCTACTTGTGAACTCAACAAACTTGAAGAGATTGCTGACCTAGTTACCTCTGTTCTTTCCTCACCCATCCGTAGGGAAAAGCTGGCGCTGGCCTTGGAGAACGAAGGCTACATTAAAAAACTGCTACAGCTTTTCCAAGTCTGCGAGAATTTAGAGAACACCGAAGGCTTGCATCATTTGTATGAAATTATTAGAGGGATTTTGTTCCTCAACAAAGCAACTCTGTTTGAGGTGATGTTCTCTGATGAGTGTATTATGGATGTGGTTGGATGCCTCGAGTATGATCCTTCTTTGGCTCAGCCAAAACGGCACAGGGAGTTCTTGACCAAAACAGCAAAATTTAAGGAGGTTATTCCTATTACAGACTCTGAACTCAGGCAAAAAATCCACCAGACTTACAGGGTACAATATATTCAGGACATCATCTTGCCGACACCATCTGTTTTTGAAGAGAATTTTCTTTCTACCCTCACTTCCTTTATTTTCTTCAACAAAGTTGAGATTGTCAGTATGTTGCAGGTAAGTGGTTTTTCATATGGTCTAGATGAATTGTGTAGCTATAGTTTCAAAATGGATTACAGTTAATCACACACACCATTTGCACAATGTTTTGAATTCTTCCCCTGCTCTCTGATACCTTTGATTTTTATTTTGAAAAGGAACGCTTCAGGTGAGTATACTAATATTTTTTAATGGGTTGTAAAGCTGAAGATTTTCTCCTTGATTCCCAAGCAACATAAAGTTTTTGGTCATGTTTGTGTAGGTATTTAGGGAACAGGCAACTTGTTGTATTCTGTATTAGGGACATTGTGCTGTTTTTGTGACAAATTCTGGATCTGTGATTCAAAAGAGCATGTTCAGAACCATTCCTGTTACACTGCTGTTACACCATGGTACTAATTTCAAATGTTCATGTTGTCTTAAAGATTAAGTAATTAGTTACTGGGCTTTTTTCCATACGGATATCCAGAAGTAATAATGAATAAATAACCAAGCTGTTACTTTATCTTACTTTGTCTCCTGAAAAGTCCTGCACACTTTGTAGTCAGAGCAGGCTCCACAGTGGTTGGGACCCTGGAAGGAGCCTCGATGAAGAGCTGTGTGAATTCATGGCATTTTGGGGTTTTCAGTTGGTGCCATGTCGTGCAAACTCATGGGTACCCAAGTGGCTTTATTCTGTTTAACTGTGTCCAAAAATGGTACGTTTGTGTAGGATACATCACAGACCTCTTGGGGTGAGTGTGGAGAGCCTCTGTGAAACACCAGGAGTTGGGGAGAAGAGGAAAGGAGTAAAAACGGTGGAAAGAATGGGGCCCTGGAGACATAACATATCCATATGGAATATGCTAATGGGTTCAGATATGGGTGAAATATGGTAAAGAGTTCAATAGAGGACTGGAAAATAAAACTGAGTAATTGCAGAGAATTGCATGAGTATGCTATTTGGCTTCTTTCAGTATCTTCTTTGTGGCTCAATAGCAGAAAAAAACCAAAAAATTAAATCCCTCTTGCAAAATCAATGGCTTTGTGTTAAAAATTTTCCTTTAAATTCTTTTGCATATATTTTCAAAAACTAAAAATAAACTCAGTATTATGCTCCTGAGGCCACAGTTCTGTTTGCGTTTAGAGATTTTTAAGCCTGTAGAGTTCTTTTATTTTTCATTGAGACTGTACAGTACTGAATATTTAATTGTGCAGTAACAGAGAACTCTGATTTGCTGTTACCTCGAGTACTCCTTGCAGAGGGTTCTGAAATCCTCTTGACAGTTCCTTGCTGGTTCTGCCGTGGCTGTCTTTGCCATCATAGATGGAGTATGTGGCACACAGGTTTGCCTGCTTGTTCTGAAGTCTGTAATTGAGATGTCTGGTGATTTACAAATAATGTTGATCCTTGAGAATTATAGGTTGAGAAGAAAGCACACATGGAGAAGATGTTACAGCACACTTGGGGAAAATTCCCTGATAGTGGGGACCTCAGGTCCAGGACTGCTTTCACAGGCCTGTGGTGTAAATCAGCTTGTTGGGTACAAGAACTCTAAAGCTCCTTTGGGTTTGGGGAACACATGGGACGTCCTGTTGCCCTAAATACACTGCAAAGCTCCCTGGGAGAAGGCAGTTTAGAGGAGCAGCAGATTGTGTTTGCCACGGCAGCAAAGCTCCTTTCTACGTGCCACAGAGCACTAGATCCCAGCGCTGCTGCTGCTGGGAGGGCAGCCACGTGGGAAAGGAACCTCCATACGTCCCAAGCTTCAGGACACAGGACTGGGCTCAGTAGCAGCCTTTGACAAGCAGGAGATGTTTCTATGCTCAGGTGTTCGGCAGTAGGGATTTTCTACTATATCTGCTGTTGACTGTAGTATGATTTGGGTGGGGGTTTTTTTTGTAACAGGCTTAATTAAGCTGTTTAAGCCAGCAACGATTAAAATAAACTACTAAATCTGTGTATGTTGCACTCCCTGTGATGTTGATTCCATTAACATTTGTTTGTAAAGCACTTTTATCCCCACATCTTAAAATTGTCAGGAAAACGTTTGCCAGTCTTTGGTTGGCATTGCTGTAAATGTAAAAATTCTGCATTAAGTTATTCTAATAAAGCACAAAGATTTTAGTGACAGCACACAGCAAAATAGAGAGGTAAGCACACTCTGTGTTATACAATGTAAAGTTCATGTATATTTATTGGAATGCTGCTGTTCTGTTCATTTTTGTTCAATGCCTAAGTTTATTGAGTTGAATTGGTACAGTGATGCAAGATTTTGTAAAGCTGTAGCATGTTACTGTTTGCTGTCATATTTATATTGTTTTTAAAAGGTAACAGAAACATCTGAATTTGGGAGGATGCCAACACTATTTTCAATGTGAAAGAGTGCAGATAATTAAAGGGCAGAAAGTGCCCAAACCCTTGAGAGATGCTGATGTTCACCCTGGTTGTGGGTACCTCTTGATCTAATGGGGTAGCTGAAATGTTTTGCAAGAGATGAGATGTTGTCCTGTGTGTACTTAAATATCTCTTGGGAGCAGAGGATGTGGATATGGAAAGCCAGTAATAGTCCATAAAGTTTCCCAGCTTGGCAAAGCAGAGCACATGCAAGTAAGTGGAAGGGCTTGTTTTATTGTGAGTCAGGTAATGGGGACACGGCTGCAAAGTGTCCTTTGGCTGGCACTTTGTAGTTGCAGTTTTTAGGACCATCACTGAGCTCAGCTTCACCTGGCTCTGGTCTCCTGGAGCTGCTTCTGCTGCTCAGAGGGAGTGCTGAAACAATGCCCTGGGAAAGATCCCGCTGGATGTGTGCTCTAGCATTTGTCTTCTCTGGGTTAAATTGGATGGAGAGCTGAACTTTCTGCAGGGTTGGATCCTGTAAGGATGGAAGTTGTTTTCCAGAGGCGCTGTGTAAGGTGTGTTCCTTTTGTGTGTTGCACAGGAAGATGAGAAGTTTTTATCAGAAGTTTTTGCACAATTGACAGATGAAGCTACAGACGACGACAAACGGTGTGAACTGGTAAGTCCCAGCTCCCCGTGGTGCCTCCACGGCTTTATGTGAGAGGGATGAATGAGAAACAGTGAGACTCTTCTGCAGTCACTGAGGGATTTCTGTAGAATCAACTGGCACACAAACTCGGCAACAAAATGCAGCTGTTTCCTCTTTTCAGAGAGTTTTCTGACCCAAGTACACCTCTAATTCCTTTTTCCCTGTGCGACAGGTGAACTTTTTCAAGGAATTCTGCGCCTTTTCTCAGACATTACAACCTCAGAACAGAGATGCGTTTTTCAAAACTTTGGCAAAGTTGGGAATTCTTCCAGCTCTTGAAATTGTAATGGTGAGTGAAACTTCAAGCTGGTTTTAACCCAAGTAGAACAGCCACATCATTGAAGCAGTTCTGGCTCTGCTGAGCCCCTCAGTGTCAGTTCTGCTGTGCTGGGAGCGGCAGTTGATTGGAGCATTCCCAGTGCAGAGGCTGCCCCCAGCTCTGAAGCGCCTGACCTGGCTGCTGTGGGGCGTTTTTACTCCGTGTGTGCCTGTGGTCAGTACAGTCCTTGGGACAGGGGCTGTAAAAACTGGCAGAGGCTCTTTGTGCAGTGCCAGCTGGATTGGTGTGGTGCTTGTTACTGGCCCAGGGCCAGAGAAGTATTTTTAGATCATCTTGAACTGTTGGCTGGTTCCTCCCAAAAGATCCCGTAATCCTCTCACTATTAGATTAATCTGTCCTAATCAGCAGTGGGAAAACGGAATTCTTTCACTCCTGTGCCTGAAGCAGCTGTTGCTGCCTGACCATTGCAATTCATTTTGCTGGTTTATTGTTGTTTTTCNTGGGATTTTTCTGCAGGACATCCTTCTCATTAATGTGGTCATTGAGCAGATGATCTGTGACACAGATCCGGAGCTCGGGGGAGCTGTTCAGTTAATGGGGCTGCTGAGAACTCTGATTGACCCAGAGAATATGCTGGCCACAGCCAATGTAAGGAGATATGGGGGGTACAGATACTGCACTGGCTCAGCAGAGCTGAAAACCTGACATTCTCTGTGTTTGCTCTGATACTGAATTTAAACAAACCAAAAATAAACCTAATGTTTCCATTTTGGGGCCCTGTGCAGGTGTTTATTAAAAAAGTTTTGTCAAGCTTTTTGAGTTGTTGATGTTTTTTCAGTAGATGTTTGCATGGTGGGGTTTTTTGGTGGTGGTGAGCTTGGTTAGTTGTCCCAAAATGCAAAAACTGATCTTCCTTGAGCAAGACAGTGCTGCAGGCCCAACAAATATACAGGCAGACCTGAACGAGCCAGTAGAATTCTGTATGGGCTGTTTCCTATGTTACTGTTCTTTCTTATTTAAAGGCCTGTGTACAAATCCCAGTGTTTAATAAAGCTATTTTTGTTTTAGAAAACAGAAAAGAGTGAATTTCTCAATTTCTTCTACAACCATTGTATGCACGTTCTCACTGCACCGCTTCTGGCCAATACATCAGAGGATAAATGTGAAAAAGGTACTGAATATTTCCATTTTCTTTTTCTTCCTTTCAGGCCAGCAGTGTTTGGCAGTGACTGGCAGTGCTGGTCGCAGGGATCAGCCTGTGATGCCAGCTGGGAAAGTGCTTGTGGAAAAGTGCTGCTCCCCCAGGGACAGGGGTTCTGAGGGCAGCAGTTCTCAGCTCTTCCCTGCAGCTCTGGATGCTGCTGTAGCTTCGTGCTGTGCTTTGTGGAAGATGCACTTCCTTGATGTTAATCATGCTAATACACAATTGTTAATTGCATGTAAAAAATACTTCCTGTAAAGCGGAAAGTGTCTGTAGGTCTCATATTAAATATAAAGTAAAAAAAAATTTGCACATTTTATGCAAAAATAAAACTTGTAAAATATCTGTAGTACTCATTTTAATGCATTATTTGAATGCATTATTTGAAAAATTTAGAATTGGTGCCTTTATTCTTTATCATCTAAGTTTTAGGTTATACATTTTCACCTAGATGGATTTAAAACTTTGTAAGGTAAATTAAATACAGAAATCTCACCTGACTGCATTCTTGCCACGTGTTTATGTCCCTGTAGCTCACAAACTTTTGATCTGATGGAAAATCTGACCACTTGGTAGGATTTTTTATCCCCAACTTTTAAATCTTGACAGTGCTTTGAAAACCTTTTTCTGATTTTTGTTTTTATTTTCTCTTTGTCAGATGCAGTAGTTGGATCCACTAAGAGTAATACAATTTGTCCTGGTAAGTCTGAATTGATTTTAAGTTTTGAAACTTGTGTGCTATGTATGGTATTGTATTAAAAAAAACAACAAAGTCAGGTATACCCCTACTTTATTTCTTTTAATACTTTTTACTGAAAGAGTTGCAGGGGCTTTGCTTCACTTGAGATGACTGGAAGCTGAAGGAACATTTTCATCTGTTTTTAAGTTTTTTCCTAGTCAACCTTACGACTGAAAGTTTAAATTGTTCATTTTTCTTGCAGATAATTACCAAACAGCACAACTACTTGCCTTAATTTTAGAGCTGCTTACTTTTTGTGTGGAACACCACACATATCACATCAAGAATTATATTATGAACAAAGATTTGCTAAGAAGAGTACTGGTATTGATGAATTCAAAACACACCTTTCTGGCCTTGTGTGAGTATGGAGCTGTTGTGATTTCCTTCTTCCAGGGATGGTGGGCACTGTGTGGAAGATGTTCCAGTGTACACTTGAACTTGGAATTTGTGTTAATGGGTGTGGACGAGATTGTATTGCTCTGGGTTTAGGGGTACATCCTCCTCTGGGTGACATGAGGGGTTTCAGTTCTTTCCATGAGCCCTGGCATGTGGTTATTAACTCCTTGAATTTTTCTTCCCACAGGTGCTCTTCGCTTTATGAGGAGGATAATCGGCCTGAAAGATGAATTTTATAACCGTTACATCACCAAGGGAAACCTCTTTGAGCCAGTTATCAACGCCCTGCTGGATAATGGCACTCGGTACAACCTGCTAAACTCTGCTGTGATTGAGCTGTTCGAGTTCATCAGAGTGGTGAGTGCAGCTGCAGCTCTTACAAGAGCACCCAGCTCCTTGGAAAACGAGGACTTGCAGCAGCTCCTGAGACACTTGCTGCCGGTGCCTTCATGTGTGGGAGGCTTTGCTGGGAATCTCTGTGGTCTGTGAAAGTGAAGGGCGGTTTTTAGTTGTAGGATATGGTAGCTGCTGTCTTTTCCAGCAAGAAGAACATTAGGAATTGTAGGATTTGCCTGATGTGATGAGAAACTTGATAGAGGGGGACTGACTAAAAGGTTCCTGGTCCCACATGAGCTGCTGTAGCTGCTGAGGACTGGGGAGAGCTGGAGCCTGTGGGGAGGACTGGGCACAGCTCTCCTACATAAAAGATCTTTGTTTAACAGAAGTATCACAAATACAATTGGGACACTGCTGGGTCCACTGTCTGTTTCTGTGGGAAGCCTAATAATTATTTCTTGATCTCATCTCTTTTTTTGAGGATACATCTGATTTCATGCTTCACATTAGTATAATATTGTACAATAACGCTTTGGGTCTGGGCAAGAAATCAGTTACTTTCCAAACTAAACTCAAAAGCT
>VYZR01081656.1:7205-18031 GCA_013400675.1 Oxylabes madagascariensis
TGCTTCACTTGAAAGAGACAGCAGTAAAGATTTATCTAGACCATTGGCTCCAGAAGACCTTTCCTAAATAACATTAGTTTACACTGGTTTTCATGCATTTGCACAAAGTACTTGTTCAAACTTCTCAAAATTTTCTAGGTTTCATATATCCCAGCTAGATCTCCACGTTCTAAGTCAGACTTATAGTCATAATTCTCCATTTTGTGTTTAACCTGCAAACAAGCACTTGCCATTACCTTTAAGGTAGCAAAGACTGAATCTGAATAAGATTTTATCTACTGATAAGATTTTATCATCACAGCTAATAAACAGACACAAGCCCAAGAGGATACACTTGGTGTTTCTTAGTAATCCCAGCACCACAGGAAAAGAGCTACTGCAATGCCTTGAGCAGAACTCACAGAACTAAGAACCATTAAAGACTTTGGGGCTGTAACATCCTTTTTTTTCTTCTTTTTGTCATTCACCCCTGACCTTTGATACCATTCAGGCATTCACCCTTCTGCTGTGAGTTACTGTACTCAGTTTGGTCAGCTGAGAGGCAGCTGTACAGGTGTTTGGCCATCTAGGCAACCAAAGAGATGGTTTCACAAGTGGCACAATGTGCTGCTTTGGTTTGGCTTGGATTTGAGGCAGGCATTTCTCAATGATGGGAGCCATCTTCCATCCTCTCAGTTTTCCACTTGCAGAACCAGCTCTGTAGAACATGCTGCATTGCTTTCTCTCTTTATTTTATCTAGGTGGAATTTGTCAAAGAGCTGCCAAAGACAGTCACTGGGAAGATCAAGAGGAATGAATTAAGAGACAAAGAGTGGGGACGGGCATAGAATTGTTTGGAATTCAACAAAACTTCTTTCATTCCATTAGCACTACATACATTTCACTACCATAACTGCCATCATTCTGATCTCCTTTTATTAAGTGCCTGAGCATCAAAAACTACAGGTAACATCAAGATGTGATCTTTGTGCCTGCTTGCAGAGTTTCCAATGTCAGTACCTGACTGANTTTAATAGACAACTTCAATAGCCTTTCCCTTTGAGACCTCCTCTTACAGCCCAGCTTCTATTTGATGTTATTCTTGAGAGACAATAAAAAAGATAATGCCCACATTTGAAAAGGTATTTTGTGTCAAATATATTTTGATTCACTATTCCTGGGAGTTTACCCTGACATCCAAAACTTATGGAAAGAACATGGTGACAGGTATGGTCAGTATAAGGTTTCCAAAATGCAACATTATGAAGAGGTTGCAAAAGAACATTTTTTCTGGTGCCACTGGATAGTGGCAGTAAAAGTCCTAAAAATACATTGTTACAGATGGGAGATTAGCAGTTTTATTGGATAGGTTCAAAATCTACATTTTTGGTGGTAGGATGAGAGCCCATGTGTAGGTGTCCTTTCTTTTGAAAAGGTCTTGTCTCTTCCAAGCACTAGCCAGGAGTGGAATTCTCAATGCAAGGTTGGAAGTATTCTGAAATAGATATGAACATAAGATCCCATCTTTGCTTTAAAAACCTCTCTGAGGTAAACGAAATGAGAATTGAGATTATGTTCAGTGTGTAAGAAGTAATCCTTTAATAGATGATGCTGTCATGCATAATGAGAAACTGGTAAATTGTAGAAATTCACAGTATGTGCTTAAAGTTGCACATATACATTTATACCATGTGTATAAATATATGTTTTGTGCATGCATTTGGCACATAAAATTGCTCTGCTTGCATTAGTAAGAAAGTTAATATTTAGTTTTATGTCTTGAAAGGCTTAATACATTTCCAGAATGGGTTTGGAACTTGGTCTTGCAGATTTTCTGGACTGTGATTTTTGTGACTTTGTGTGAGTTATTTTAGCCAGTTCATTGAGCAGGAGCATTTTATAAATGATCTACAACTTCATCTCCTTTCACACAATACCAAAAGTTGGAATTAAGCTTTAACAAAAAACAGAGCAGCCTTCAGATGAGTTTGGGTTTAGTTATTCAAAAGGATTTCAGGTTGTTGATATAAACCCAACTCTTCTGCTAATACTTGATCTGGGTGTAAACAGTCATACTGTAAGAATAAAAAACAAACACAATTTATAAATGAAATGTATGTAAGCTTTTCTGTTTGAAAAGGGTTTGTTATTGAAAAGATCAGTAAGAGAAGGGGTAATTTGCCAAGTTTGGCCATCACATTCAAGTGTTAGATTTAAGATTCAGACCAGAACTCACCAGGAGCTGCCATCAGCTGTGGCAGAGCAACAGAGCTCAGCAGCTGCTAATTTGTTAAGGGGTTCCTTTACAGTCCTTTAGATCCAAAATAAAGTTATCCTCAAACACAATGTCACAGGCTTCTAGTGAGTGTAGAAAATTAAATCCCCCATGAGAACAAGTAGTTGTTTAATGTGATTCTACCGGAAAAAAAGTGAACAAAATAAGGTTGTGCTCAAACCTGGCTGCAGCAGGGTTTTAAAATTCCCTTCCCTTTTCCTGTATTACAGCTTTGTTCTGACGGATTAATTTTACTCTCCTTCATTCAGTCAGAACAGAAGGAAAACATGTTGGATATTTTAAATGTAATGCCATTTTTGGACAGAATAACAAGAAATTGGATTAGATCTTTAAGTGCAATCAAAAAAACGTTGAAAAATGTAATCTGGTCACAATTTCAGCATCTGATTATTTTTAAGGACATTCAGATTTCAAATGTGAGTACTTTTTGGAAAAGTAATCCACTTTGAAATGATCAGATTTTTAAAGTAATTCATTTATTCAATGTAAGTAATAATTTTTTAAATATAATCTAATTATAAACTTTGAAAGTAATTGATTTTAAAGCAAATTTAAAAGTATAATCCTGTAACATGTTCCTAGCTTTTTGGTATTGGTCTGTGCCAGGTTTTAAACAGACTTGGGTAGACTTTTCCCTGAGCCCTAGTAGTGCATAAATTGCTCATTCCAGCAGGGAAGGGCTTGCTCAGGAGGTTTCCTCTGCTGCAGCACAGCCTGCCCAGTCTGCACATTGGGTCAGACAGACTTACCAAGGTGTGCTTGCGGTTTTGCAATGATACAATACCTGAACCTTACCAGGAAAAAAGGAAGAAACAAACTGGTGAAACAAAACATTTCTGTTTGATGTTTGGGCAGGAGCCTTTGCTCTGTCACACTGCCCAGGGTTTCAAGCAATCACACAAAGCCTCTCAGTTGCTATCAAGGCTGTGCTCAGTTTCAGTGGTGTGTGTTTGTCCTGCACTACTGACTTGAGGAATTACTGAGTCAACCAGCTGATATTCCTTGTTTCTCTAAAACAGAACTTATTCTTTTTGTTGGGCACTGGGAGTGATGTGCTACCTGCCAGCTAAATCCTAAGAAGAGCCCAAAGCTTTTAAATTTGCAGGCTTGCCACAGAAAAGGAGCAGCACATTTTGGAATGAAACTGCCAAGTGGTTTTGTTATTTCTCTGTACAGACAAGTTGGGGTTTGTTCAATAACTATCAAAGATGATCTCTGGGAACATTTAGAGAAAGAAATTGAGAAACACGGAGTGGTGCTCTTTGATGCCAAGCTCCTCACCAGAGCATGCTCATCCTGGACTTTTTTGTATTCCAGCATCCTGTTTCCTGTCAGTTGTAAGAGGGCAACCTTCTGAAAAAGGGTGGAAGATATACCTTGCTGTTCTGCTGCTTTGAAATATTTCTAAAGCGATATATTCTCTATAACTTTAAATGTACATGGGAGAAAAGGTTTTTGAAAAGAGTGATAGAAGAGGGAAAAATGGACTGGTCCTTATTTTTGTATCTGCAGTGCTGTTACTGAAGGCCACAATATATGTCACTCTGTGCCAAATATTATTTTGTGAGAATGTTTTTTAATCGTTGTTGGCGATCAGACTTCCAGGTCTAACCAGTACTGGGTTGCACAGAGTTTCAGGATTAAATATAATCAAGGATTTCCTGGACTGAGGTGTCAGTTCAGACTGTGAGATATTTCCATAACAGTCAAGCTGTTCCATGGTTATGGGCACAGCAGAGGTTTAGATCATCCCTGCTAGGTCATATCTCACATTTCTTGTTACCTCTCTGTAGCCCTTGCACTTCACACCATGCTGCTACAGCACTTGATTCAGAAGATATAAGTAGTAGCTGAACTCTGTGACCAAGGCTGTATTAAGCACAAAAACACCAGTGAAACAGGAAAGGAAAGGAAAGAAAAGAAAAGGAAAAAAAAGCACAGGGTTATTTATCTCAGATTTTCCTGGTTCTGCTGTAAACCCAATATGCACTACCCATAAATATATCTGCCGGTAGCAGGAGCCTGGGAAAACAGCAGATGTGCTGTGTAGTAAAACTGTTGATGATCTTTCAGGACAACGAATTGTTATCAACTGGCTAATAAACACAAGTCCCAGGCGAGGCTGTGCCAGGAGGGTTCTGCAGGTGGATCTCACACCCTTAAGCTCTGAAATGGATATTCCTTTGCTTTCCAACTACAAAGCTCATTATTGTCTAAGGTCAAAAATAGAAAACAAATGCACAAAATGCTGTGTCTATTGCATTAATCAAAATGGACCTGAGCTTGCACTACTGAAACCAGAGGATAGTTGAGAATTTATTTCTTTAGGAGCAGAAATGGAAAAGGAGATGAAATTAAATGGAGCTTTGAAGAGCTGGGTTTCATGTCCCAAAAAGTGATCAATGTGCTCTCTGAGCCATGCAGTCTGCAAAGAAGACTGAGTTTTAGTGATTCTACCTCAAATCCCAGAGCGGTGGCAGCTGAGTGTGGTTTGTATTCAAACAGGTGAATTGTGTAATTCCTAATGGTCTGTAGATTGTTTATTACCTTCTTTGCCAAAAGGTAACAATTCATTTAACATTTATATTTCCTATTTGACTTCCTTGCTTGAACATTTGACAATCAAAGGGGTGACTGGGGTAGTCTCTAACACTGATGTAATTACCTCCATCATTTTTCTTTCACTTTCTGTGGCTTGTGTTAAATCAGTTTAACTGCGGCAGACTCAAGTTAAAGCTGCCACTGTTTTCTGCCTCAAAGTTATGCATCCTACTTTCACTGTGCCTGTAGCAAAAGACCTCATAGAAACAGAAGCTATTTCGTACTTCAGGTCTGCACATCTCCATTCAAGTTCAGATGTGTGAGACTTGTTTTACCACCTTCTCATTTCTGGATTGAATGGTGCTGGTAGTCAACAAATCAGGAAAAGCTGTGAAGTGATCAGGACTGAAAGGGAAAAATACCTGATACATTTCCAATTTTATTGCACTTTAAGGTGTTATCATCATCCGAGGGACAACACAACTGACAGCACCAGACATTTGCTATTGATTGCTGGCTTCAAAGGCCAGGTGCTTTATTATAATCGATGCTCTTGCTCCTGAGGTGGTTGCATCCAAGTGCCAGTCTCTGAAAACAAAGCTAATTGTGTCTGAAAGCAGCAGGGCTGAGCAGCTGAACTTCAGCCATTTGCTCACGTAAGTGCCTTCTACCTAAACCCTGTTAGAGATATTTCCTGTGGCAATTTCCTCATGTTTGAACACTTTTGTACACTTGTATCTCATTAATGAATGAGATACCTTTAGGGAGGTAGAAGAGGCAATTTAGTCTCTTTTTTATACAGAGAAACAATATTAAGGAATAGTCAAACTACCAAGTATAAAATAAGTAGCCTTATGATGTCTAGATTTATGATTGCTGGGCTGGCCAGGAGGCTCTGGGGCTCTGGAGCGGGAGCTCCTGGGCAGCAGAAGCCACCAGCCAGCACCAGGACACGGCTGGGCGGGGGAGGCAGAGTGCCCACACATAACCTTGCAGGAATGGGCAGTGTTTGCATGCCAAACCAACAAACATCAGTCCTGGCAGAGCGTTTTTTGGCTGTTTTTTGTACATGCCACGCCACAGGTTGATCCAAGAGCAATCTTAAATGTAAGAACACCATGCCCACAACGAACAGTTACTCATATTTCATGTTGTTTTCCAGGCAGGCCACAAAACAAAGCCTCTTAGGTTTACAGGATTAGGTGTTTTAAGATGGTATAACCACAGGGTGATTGCTTTTTGAATAGGAATATAATACAGGAAGGATTTTGCAGCATGATTCTTTTGGGCACAGGATATAACCAGCTGCTTCCAATCAGTGGGAGTTACTGGTGTTAAAGCTCTCCCCTACTGTATTTCACTACTGAAACAACAAATGACCTGAATTACATGTAAATTCATATTTTAATTACACAGCTGTGACCCTCAAGAAAGGCAGGTCAGTACTGGAAAACACTGAGGCTGTGAGACTGGCTTGTTCTTAAGAAATTATCTTCAAGTTTCTCAAGCCAGTCTGAGTTTTAATCTAGCACAAGGGGAAGAGTGAATCTCAGGGCCAGGGTTTCATACCAAGGGATGGTCCTTGTGCTTCAAGTCAGCATTAGGACAAATTAAGTCCACCACATAACACCATCAGTGTATCACCTCTTCAGCTGATGTTTGGGCACTGTAACACCTTTCCTCAGCACTGACAGTGACAGCAAGTATCTGGCTTTTCATGTAAGTGAGATAGTAATAATGTCTTATGGTTTGTCCATGAAGGTTTGAGTTCAAAACACTAAAGCACCATCTGTTCCCATAGGGGAACCATTGAGCCCAGAAGTGACAGCACAGCAGAAAAGCCAGGGAATGAATGTCTAAACAATGAATGTTCAGTAAGTGCAAATTGTGAAAAATCTAAAGTAAACTGTAAGCCCTGCAGGCAGACAGGTCAGTGAGAAAGAGGAGAAAAGAAAAAAAAAATCCCACTAACTCTCCTGAGTCTTTGTCCCTAGAACATAAGCAGGCTGTCATGGATCATGATCACCAATATCAGCCACCAATAAATATTCACAGTTGGCCTTTGTGTCTGGTTGCAGATGGTTCTTTCCTTTGTGTGACTCAGACATTGATGGTTTTAATCCACACACAAAAATCTTCAAAAATTTAAAGAAAACACCACGGGACATAAGAAAGCAGAGTTTTAATAAATGGGTTGCAAGGGAGACAGGACTAGGGAAAAAAGTCATCTTCATTTTCCAACTTCTAAAACAATTTTGAAAGAGGAAAACATAAATTATGAGAGACTTAAACACGTCCTTTTCATTAAACCAAGACAAGTAACAAATTGTGTTCTTCAAGATAAGTCTTTTCCCATTAGCAACACACAGACTTTTATGCTAGAAACTAAATACTAAAGCTAAAAAGTTCTACAGGAAGCATACTCAAAACCCTGCTGGAAAGCAAGTTATAGCTCCACTGGTTTTGGCTGTTTTTTAGGGAGTCAAAGGGACAGTCCACTGTAACAAGAAGACAACAGAAAGACTCACTAGCATTACTTTCAATCTGAAACAAAATTAATACCATAAGCTAAAACTGTACCAAAAATTAAAATTTATTCCCCTTATCTAGTATAGTATAAGGGAGAGCTTCTTTCATAAGAAGTTTCCAAGCAGTATTTAAATTCAAACTTTGAGACCTAAGAAAAAAAATAAAAACAGAAACACTTTATAAAATCCCTCAAGGATTGGTCTTTGGAAAGAGCAGCAAAAGGCTATCTGCAGGAAATTACTCAAAACGATTCCATTCAGTGACTACAGCACTGACTATAAACCAGTAAGTGCTGCATACACAGCTAACGTAAACACACATGTAGTTTTTGATAAAACCATCTGCAATGCCTGCACTGTACTTCTACTGTTCTAAAACAGTCCAATCTTTTACTCCAAATCATCTCAAAATATTCAAGTATTTATATGTAACAGTTCTTTCCATTCATGTCAAGACAGCATATCCTTGTGTATATATAAATATATGTTTAAATATAACCATCAAACTATCAGATTTACCTCATTCTGTTGCTCACACAGAAAAATGCTACTGAGCTCTGCAGCTGTCAGCTCACTTCCTTCCCAAAACCCTCTGCAACCGTTTTTGAGACCTCTAACTTCTGACAATAATTACTCAGAGCTGCTTCTGTGCTGCATTCTGTAGCCTCCAGATGTAACAAAGGAGAGTTCATACGTGTCAGGGTGGCCACATCTACATTTACATGCACAGACTCCTGCTTTGTGTGCCAGGTACAAGAAATGCAGAACAAAGCTGCAGGAGGACAGCAAGCTTCCCCAGAAAGGTGATGCACTCTTGAGCACCCTTACATCTGCTGAAATGTTAGTTCCACCTGCAACGAGCATTAAAATTCTTACACATGTGCATTTTAAAACCAGGACTTCAAAATAAAACCCCCTTTACTCATTCCAACACCCTTTCAGAACTCTAGGGCAACTTTTGTTTTATGTTTGGATTACGTTTACCTTTCCCTTATATCATGTTTTCTACACTGTCAGAGCATCATTCCCCTTGGGCTCAGATTCTATTTCACTTTGATTCTTGTTCTCTTCTTTTACTTCTTTAGAGCTCTTCTCCTCCTCCACAGTTTCTGCTTTAACTACCTCTGAATTCTGTTCTGTCAGGCTTGATGGGTTTTGTTGTGCATCTTCTTTGTTGCTCTTCACCACCTCCTGTAGATTGTATTTTCTGAATAGAACATAGTCCCTCACCACACTTAAGCAACAGACGGTTTTTATTATTTCCACCACAACTGTGTATTGTGGATTATTAAGATCAACCTTGTTTTCTGGATTGAGGCTGCCCACAATTCCTGTAAAAGAAGATGCAATTTAAAAGATGCTGGGAAAACTAGTTAAGAGCATAAGCATGTCTTGTTTCTCAGTAATTGCAGTGGGAAAATTTTTAATTACTTCAGTCCTACAGGTGGTACATTCTGTGACTACTTCTCTGTTCTGCTATTTTAGGCAGTTAAAAAATAATTGGCAATAACTGAGGGGAATCTTGCCTCCTCTCCCTTAATTTTTATCCATTCAATAAAATACTTGAGTAAGGTGGAGCTATTATATGAGTCAAATATTGAACAGAAATAGTAACATTGTTATTTCAATACAGCCTCCAGAGAGAAAGCCTAATAGCAGTCATTTCAAAGCACGTATAACTGATATTGCAAATTATATTCAACATTGTTCTCTCTTCTGCTTATAGTCTCTTAAGACATCAACACCAAAAAGGAATACTGGTGTCAAGCTTTTTTTAAGTCTTACAGAAGCTTTTAGAATTCAATGTAACAGATTTTAAGCAACAAATGTGTATGTCCATTATGACCTCTCTTAATAGTCTGACCTATGCTGTGCATGCAATATACTTGTGCATGTAAACTTGTTCTGTTTTGTGTGAAATCCATACATACCCGCCAGTTCCTTAATTACTTCTTCCCTACTCATATGGCTGTTATTACGAGCTTTGTAAACAATCTGAAAAGTACCCTTGTTAGGGGCTTTAAACCAAGGCTCAAAAAACGTTTCTGTGTATTTTTTCATATCTTCCATAAAAGCCTTGCAAGTTCCAGAAATGGGCAGCATGCGCAGAATGACTCTTGTTTTCTTCTTTTTAGTGGTGTGCATATCCTTTAGTATATGGTGCACCAGGTTCTCAGGTTCTACAAGAAAAACAGTTGGGTATGAGCAACAAACTGAAGCAACAAACTCTTCCCCTTCTAAATAATAAGCTGGGAACTTAGCTGCACTGCTGTCAGCCTCAAAGCCTTTAATGTAAAGCATTGTTTTACTATACCAAAACTAGAGAATCAAAGATTGTTTTGTCAAAGTAGTTTCCTCTACCTTTAGCTTCTTCACTAACAACAAAATTCAGTGGCACAGCCAAAGGGAAGGGTATTTGTTTGATATACACGTGTTACTTGGAAGCCACACTCTGCGGCCTTTTCCTTACAGCGCTGAGAGCAGTTCACATTACTCAGTATCCGCTCAAGTCCCACCTATGCCCTGGGTTCTGATGAAGACCACGTTGTTGGCACCACTCTCCACCGACTGGAACCGCCGCAGCTTCTGCTCCGTCGAGGCACGGATCTGGCCAACCTCCTTCTTCACAGCTGCCTCGACATCATCCTCATCCTCCTCCCCGTCGCTTCCAGACAGCCTCTCCTCGTGATCTGAAAACTTCACACGGGCACCGTTTGCCGGCGAGCAGCGAGCAGCAGCGCCGAGCCCACAGCCCGCGCTGGGCCCGGGGCACAGGGCACGGGCCGGGCCCGCGGGCCGGGCGGCAGCGGGGCTGCCAGGGGCNGGACCGACCCGCCGGCACAGCGCTGCGCCTGGAGCGGCGGCCGCGGCTCTGGGAGCGGGCACCGGGCAGCGGGACCGACCCGGCCGGAGTGCGGGCCCCGGACCTGCGGATGGCGAGCACTCCGGTGGCGCGCTCAGCCGCGGTCAAACTCGTAGCCCTGTATGCTCTCGCTTGCCCCGAGCTCCGGTTCCAGAGTTAAAGTCTGTGTTAATAATTCGGGAACTGAAGGGAGGAGCAGGCGGACACTCGCCAGGGGGAGCGAGCAGCCCTCGTTCCTTGCGGACACCGACCCGTGCTCTCCGCGGACGGAGATGCTCCGGACACCTTCCTGCCTGCCCGACCCCCGAAGGTGTCACGGTGTAGAGGGAGCAGCTAAACCAGAAACTCTTTGAACAGGAAAATGGAGGCTTGGAAAAAGAGCCAACGTGTGCTAACAGAGCAGTCATGGCCCGTAGCGTAGCTCCTAAAGGTGTCTGTGTGCACCCCGATCCGTAACAGCCGCCTCTCCCTGCTGTAACTTTAAAGCTTCTTGGTCAGTTAAGGGGGTAAGAATTGTGACAGGTTCTGATCTGTGGAAAAAACTGATCAAGGCAGTTGCTCCAAATCCAATATTAGAAAACAACCATTGGAAGCAAACCGCTAGAAGTAAAAAAAAAAA
>VYZR01081672.1:0-13985 GCA_013400675.1 Oxylabes madagascariensis
ATGATGATGATGATGATGCAGCATTCTTACTGTTGTAACTTTTAACAATTTCTCTCATGCTGAGAATATGTCAGCTGTGAATAGTAGGAACTGGCCCCTCTTAGCACATTTGCAGTGTCAAAAAGGAATTTGGTTGTCGTAGCTTTTTCTAATTTTAGCCATAAGGAAATGTGTGCCTTGGCAAATCAATGCACTATCACTGCCTCAGAGACTTTATGCTAAGAACAGTGCTTTGAACCTCAAGTGATCTTCAAGACTGAAGCACTTTCAGAGCTGGTGGCCTGGATATTTATACTGAATAGAAACCCTCTTTGAACTAAGGATATACAGTGTCTTTAAAATACACAGGTAAGAGTACAAATTTCCTGGGCCTCCACCTCTTCCCTTAAGTGCTCTTTACACAGCCTCTCTCCAACATACCTTTTTCATTTTTTCTCTTTTTCCATCACTTCCTCTCTCCTTACATTTCTCCTGCCTCTAAATGAAGGTTCCCTGGCTCACTTCCAGCTGAAGCATAACTCGTTTTCTTTCTCTTCTGATGTCAGGCAGAATAAAGAATGTATCTCCATGAGCTTTTCAGCATTTCATTTATCTTATCTCCTAGTATCAAAGTATTTCTCTTGTAAATGAAAAACTGCAAGGGTGAACATTAGCAAAACCACTTTGGTATGACAACAAAGAAGACTTGTTGTACAACTGCTGGAAAGTTTCCTTAGAATGAACCCAACGAAACTTCTGATTTCTCACATTTTCAATTCACACCCTTTCACTGTTTCTGAAGAAATAATCAAATGTTTTGGAAAGGTAACAACCTTCAGCCACCAGTTTCACCAGGGATAAGGAGAAAAGAAAAAAACAAAACTGCATAGGAATTACAGATTTTTTTCCCCAAGATTTTCTCTTGTCCATTGGCAGAAATAACTCCACGAGCAGAGGGCGATGGCTTTCTTCCCTGTATTCTCAGTCACAAGAACCACACTTATAAAAGACAACAGAATCTCACCACAGATCCTCAGATAGAGTAAAAACAACACCTAGACCTTTCTTTTAATTTTGTGTAGAGTTTGGTCAAGTTTGTAGCTTTTTCCCAAAATCTTCAAAGGCTCCCTTTACCAGGAGTCCTGTCCTGGAATGAACATCCAAGTGCTCTAACATGCTAAGGAAACCCCTGTCCGCAGTGAGCCTGGTCCTGCTGCACCCCTGGGTGCCCAAGGCCAGGCATTCCCCAGGTCCTTGCCAGCTCTCCTCACTGGGGAATTCAGCAGCTGCCTACAATCCGTTCTCTGAAGTGTTGCTGGCTGTGGTTGTGCCCTGTCAGCACAGCAACCAACCCAGAGCTAGCACCTACTCAAGCTGAACTTAACACTGATGTAGCAGCAGAAACACAGGTTTTAGGTGCAAGATGGAAGCGGAAGAAAAGACAGAAGACAGGTTACAAATTTGATTTATAGCTTCATTTCCCAAAAATTATTCCACATTATTTACCACTTTAAAAAGTCTTTTAAATTACACTGATTTGTGCTTTGGCACTGCTGTTACTCATTTCCATTTCAAAAAATGCTCCAAAACTGCAGTTCTTTGACTTCGGCTAGAAAACGAATTCTAAAGGAGCTGAGTCCCCTTAGATGCCTATCAAAGCTCTTGGGCTTAAATTTAAGCCCTTCTACTCATCATGGTTTTAACAGAACTGCTTTTTAGTAGGCAAAATCCTCTATAACAAACAATTACATACATTCTGACTTAATTAATTCTGTTTCTGTGGATAACTACATCAATATTTAACCTAATACTTGAGGTCATAGCAAATTATCTGTTTTGCAGCACGACATTACTGTAATTAATTGACAGGATTTAAAGGACACTACTCATCTACTCAGTTCAAGTGTTTAGTACAGGGTAGCCTTGATTCTTTTTCTGAAGAACCAAAAGTGACTTATTAGCTATTCCTGTCAGCAATGAAGCTATTGAAATTTTACTCCAACATTTAAGGTGAAATTAAAAAAAAAAAAAAAGGGAGATGGAAAAGTCCTTGGAGACACAAAATGTCAAACTGGAAAAAACCTGGTCCTAATTCCGTAAGTTTCGTTAATAGGATTGCTATGGGCATATATTTTTTAATGTACTTTTTTTTATTACTCCTAGATAATATTCTTAAAACAATTCCAGATATGCATTTTTAATCCATGGCATTTCCTCCATAATTCAAAACTGTGACTGGCCTACAATTGTCCAAGTCAATCATTTACTTTCCAGCCCTCCTACTGCTTTTAATTTTCTTTCATGCTTTATGTATTATTAGGCACACAGTTAACAAGGTGTACTTTTAAAAGATTCCACCATAAATTTCTTCCCCCTTAAGTCACAAAATAAACTGCCTTATAGTGATCATAACTGTTAGTGAGTTTACACCTCACAGTATTTTAGCAGATTCTTTGACAGGAATCATTTTTAACAAAAATGACTGATATACTGGATCTGGGAACAGGTTTCCATCTATTCAAGAAGAGCTCCCATCAGTCAGGTTGATTCCCATCAAACACCACCATCCCTCCCACTGCACCACAGCCTGTGCTGCTCTGCATTCCACGTACTCACTTTTCACTGGCTCTAAATCCATCTGGAGAAAATCACTTAAACATGAATGAAAGAAGGGAGCCCTTTGACTGTTTTATATTACAAATGCATGCCTGTCTGCTCACTGATCTAGAAACTGGCCTTACTGCGGCGAGCAGACACCTCTGTGAAATGTTTGGTCACAGGAGCTCAGGCAGCCCTTCTGAGAGAGCATCACACACTGCAAAGTGGGGCCAACAGCACCAACTTCTGCCACACTCCAGCACACTGATCCCTCCACAGCACCAACTTGTGCCACACTCCAGCACACTGATCCCTCCACAGCACCAACTTCTGCCACACTCCAGCACGTTTGTCCCTCCACAGCACACTGCAGGACAGTTGATCAGGGCAGGCTGTCACTGCATCTCACTGATTGGCATTTTCATTAACTAAAGCAAGGGAACTGACTGCCTTTTTTACATTCACGGTAACTTTGGTAACCACACCGCGATTTGTGGATATGCTCTGCTTCCCATGTATCACACATACATAAGAGTATGAAAATTATTGCGAGCATATTTGTCCTAAAAAATTCAACTGCTAGAATTCACAGTGACCAACGATGCCTAAAAAGTGTTTCTTCTGAAGAAAAATGGATTATACCACATTACACCACAAACACTCTCATTTCTACATCATATTAGGGGGAAAAGATACTTAGATTTTTCTGAGACAGAAGAATTAATGAATAAGATCACCAAATAAACTGTCTCTTGGGAACAGGTTCAATTAATGGGGTGTGGACTATCTGAAACGAAATTTTCCATCCTCAGAGATCACCACTGATACCCCAATTCAGCATAGCTGAGTAACTTAGTACATTTGCTTTTACTGATCTCTCAGCAAGTGCTGTAAAACCTCATTTATGTGACTTTCCACTCTGAGATAGGATTCCAAAATTCAAACCCAAATACTTCAATCCTCTTTTTCAACAACACCTCTGATCTCAGGCAATTCTTAGGTTCTTCTTTAAGATTTGATTGAATAATGCAACCATGCAGTTGGCAGGTAAACCAGCAGAAATTCAATGCAAGTAACCTCGTAATTCTGCTGAGAAGCCTTACAAATGATATGGGAGGTTTGGTTGTTTCCAGCCCTCACTGATGGGGCAATAATTCAGTGACTAAACAGCAGCAGTGTTCTCACTTCCCCTCCTTCAGCGAGCCCAGCTCAGGAAGGGTTGAAATGTTCAGTAGTAAGAATAAGAAAGCTCAGGTGGTTTGCAAGTACAGTATTGTGTTAGGGGGTTATTTCTGGTAATCCCACTCAAAGCATGCTTGCAGCAGCATAATAAAAACTGGTATTAATTTGGTAATAATAAGTGAGACCTAGAGCATGTCATGGGGATTAATACCCAGAGGGGAGCTGTGACAGCAAAAAGTCAACCTGAGGTCCCAGCCATCCCAGCTAGCTCATTTTTTGAAGAAATATTTCACTTGATCACTATTGCTATCAGATCCTCTCCAGAATTTTATTCGGAATGAAAATAAACATCTTTCTCACATGGCTCTAAACCCCCCAACTGCTACCAAAATGAATTCTTTGATTACCACTACCGCTCTTAGATCTTTCTGGAAAATTTATCCTTAGAAAGGGATCCAATCCTTCTGTCTTCCCTCTGTACACACACCAACCCACAATAAGCTTTTATAACCATAGTGGGCTTGGGGTAAAATCCATCACATTTTCATTCTATGAGAGAAGCAATGAAAGGAGGGTTGGCTAAGTACTTGAGCTGGGTTTCATTCCAGATACTAAGAAAAGCAAACACTCATGCCAATAAATATAAAGCCTCACAACTTGAGAAAATAATACTTTCTTGAACCTGAAGGTCCAGCAATCACACATTTTTCCACCTCTAGGAACCGGAACTGACAAGAACAGGTCCCAGAAATTGCACCACAACACGTGGCTACTGGTTAAGGAAATAACAACAGGATTGTCCTTTTAAAAGTTAACTGTAGACCTGCCAACAGAGTGACCTACATTTGCCTGGTCAAAGCATCTGTGAGAGGGGGCAAAAGAAATACTTTCAGAAAGGAAATTCTGGTTTGACATTAAATGATGCACTCTTCCTTTCCACTGCTCACAGGCCTAGAAACGCAAAGTGACCCTATGGAGGGTACAGAGCAGCACAACAGACTTGCACGTCAGCTGCTGGCAGCAGAATAAAGACCCAGAGCTACTGCCACGTGAGAAGTCAATGACTTTTGGATTATTTCCTCAGTGCAAATTTTTCCTCTCACTCCTCTTCCAAATACACAAGAAATGCTTTAGGGAAGCCCTTTCCTTACTAACATACTTCTTTAACTTGCACTAGTTATGCAAGAATGCTTTAGTTATTTCATTATTCTGGTGATAATTCTAGTTTTTTCTTTTTGCTCCTATGACCCCAGATACAAAGTACGGATCATGCTCGCATAAGTGGACACTGAGGTTTCCTGCTCCACCACCAAAGCCTACGTGAAGAGAAAGTGAAGGTGGCAGCTGTAAACATCCTACACTCAGCACATCAGTGACAAATTGTGGTTCTGTCTCCTCCATCATCAAAACTCAGAACTGGAAATGCAACATTTAAGAAGTACTAAAACCTAGTCCATGAATAATATTTCCTTTCAAGATGTGTTTTCTCTCCTAAAGCATGTTCTTTCTGCATGCCCTTATTACTTTTCTGTATGTGCCTCTCTATAAAGATGTATAAATGCTTTAATATTTTTTCACTATCTCCTCTTTCCTGTTTGTTCTTAGTTGTGGTGTGCTCCATGCACTTTAGCTAGGTGAAGAATAACAAACCAAGTCTGCGCTACAGGGAACTGAGCTCCCAAAGCTGGGGAGAGCTCCCTGTCTCTGCCAGTGGACAACCCAGAAAACCCAACTTCTTTTATACTCACTCCAGTGACTGATTGTAATTAACACATTCCAATCATGCAAGAACTCTTCTTACTGCACTGAGTCAAAGAGGAGAGCATTGAAATTTTTAAACGAGGCTTCTAATTGTAGGTACCTCAAACCTCACTCTCCCTGACCTTCTCATGCAGTCCTGGTTCCTAATGCATAACCAAACTAAGGTTCAAAAGCTGAAAATGTGAATACCCTCTTCAAAGACAAGGTATAGCAAATTTTATGATATATAAATTCTATTTTGGATTTGGCTAAAAAAACCCTAATCAGTTCTTTGTCAGCTGCCTGGAAGCAGGCAGAGAACTTTTCCACTTGCTGGTAAATGATACAAACACTCTGGGCTGCTGTATAGGACTGCTATTGCATCGAAACTCTTTGCCTTGGAAGCCATCCAATTTCATTCTACCATGTTATCAATGTGAGCTTATCTCAGTCACAGATGTCCATTCCTCTCTTATTGTTTTATGGAAGTCTGCTAAAATCACAGCTTTTATATAAAGTCCGGCACAGTAAATAGAAATACCAAAAAAAGTTTCCACTGACTGTACAAATTGTGAAAACACAAGTGTTATTTAACAGCCTGACATGAATTTCCAATATCATCCTTTTAGTGAACATTAAACACAGTTCTATAGTATAAAAATCATGTGTAGAGTAACTCACATTTTGAAATCCATTTTCCATATACCTGAGAGGAACAGTAATCTCCTTTGTAAAGAAAGTTTTTACTCTGGATTTTGTAAATCAAGGAGAACTATGAGGTTTGTCATTCAAATAATTCCATTTTCAAATAACATTTTTTGTTCTCATTCTGTTTTTACAGTCACCACCAAGGAATCCGAAAGTTATGCAATACAACAGGCTTTAAAGCCACCAGGGACCTCCTAACACAAGATGGAAATAACTTATTATGCAAGTAAGATTAAAACACTGACCTTGAATCCACAGTCTTTTGCCAAGGGGCAGAGTGTGTGGGGGTGGAAAATCAACTGTGGTACAGAAGCTTGTACTGTGCTTAGGAAAGCACAAGAATTTTCAAAAGCAAATGCCCCCATCATACAGGAAAGTGAGCGCTTTAATATTTCATATGGCGAGGCATTTCTTAGGAAATAACACAGCTTCAGTTCTGTACACAGTTTCAGTTCTGTACACAGTCAGAATCATTTTCTGCTCACCATCATCTCATGTTCCAGCCAGGCCTGCAGTGACTGCTCCAAACCACTGCAGTCTGTGCTGGCCTGCAGAGGCCACCCGAGCAGCAGGGGACAGCCCGTGGGGATGGAAGCCCGGCAGAGCAGCGGGGCTGCTGCGGAGCCAGGCCAGAGGGATTCCCTGGGAGACAGAGGTGCCAAGGGCTACAGCACAGAGCCTTTGGATGACTTTGTGCTGATTACAATTAGATTACCAGGCTCCCGGTGTCAGCACTAACCCAGCCACGCACCACAACCTGGGGCTTCTGCGCAGACCAGAACAGCAGTGCAGTAGAGCAAATTATTAAGTAGGAGAACAGAAAAAAGAAAATATCACTTTTGCCTCAATGCACTCATGATAACACTACGAATCCTCTCTCTGGCACTCCCTGAGCTTCTGTAAGACCATCAGTGAATTTATACTCAACAGGTCTAGGCTGTCATTTGAGTGGGTTTGACAAAAAGACATAGCAGTGACAAAAGAAATTGGCAACACCCGAGAAGACCAACATCTGAACAGCTGGTCCCAATTTTTGAACCTCATGCTTCCCTGAGACAGGCAGGAGCTTAACAGGTTAATTCTATTTTCAAGTATTCTTTTATATGGACAGAGTTTCTTGCAGGGGTTGAGACTGTCTTTATCAGCAGCAACAGAGTTCTACTGTCTTATTCCATCAGGCTGGAATACTGCCTCAAGGTAATATTCTTTCTCATGTTGTTAAGGACAGCAAAATATCTTTAAAAAGGGAATTACAATTGACTGCTTCACAAGGAATCTTAAAGATGCAGATGATACGAAGGAGGTTTCTTTGGTTATGTTTGAAGGGGGGGACCGGGGTGTTTTCTGTTTTGTTTGGTTTTCAGGGTTTTTTTTCAGCTACCCCAAAAAACCTCTCTTCATGTATCTCCCAGAAGAGAGCTGAGAGGGAAAGAACCAGAGAGCTGCTGGAAAACATATTCAGAGGAAAGACAGAGAGAACAGACATTTACAGAGTGCTCCATCCCAGGGGATCTCCTGTTCTGCTCAGTCTCCAAACTGGAAACATATCTATTTTCCTTTCACACATATACAAAAAAAATCTGATAGATTGGTATCTAAGTGGATAAAGAAGTGTTTCTCCAGAAGTGGGAAAATTAATTGGAATTACTTGTAACAGCACAGCTTGACCCAGCTTTAAAGACTGTTACTATATGCAGTGTTTAAAATATTCTATATATTAAATAACCACATTTTTTTTTATTTTCTTCAAACAGGAAATTCTGCTAAAAGAGATGGTAGGAAGAAAGAAATAAAAAAAGAAAAAACAAAAAAGCAATAAACAGAAATACAAAACAAAACTAGAGTCTTGAGTAGAAATAAAGTCAACAGACGGTTGACTATCCTTTATGAAAAAATGTTAATATTTTTTCAACCAATTAATATCAGATTGGCCGCTGAAGTTAAGAATATAATTATGGAAAAGTTATTTGTTCTGATATTTAATGTCAAATAAGGAAATAAGGAAACGTCAAATGAAAGTGCAGCAGAAAAGGAAAAATCTCTCAATAAATCATAATACAAATCTTAAAGGGAAGTGAGAGAATCCGCTTAGCAGAATTGTAGAATAATTACATCTGCCCTGGGACATCTTGTAAGTAGTCAAGGGAGGGCAGCGTTCCGCAGCAGGTACACATTGTAGAAGTCAGTGTCAGTCGTTACTAACTGTGCTGTCAGTGTGGGAATTCCCGCTCCAGGATGCCCTGCCCCGGCCGAGGGCAGCAGCCCAGCCCGTACCTCCTGTCCGGCTGGGCGCCGTGCCGCGGGCCCTGCGAGTGCCGGCTGCCCCGGAGCGCCGCCCGCCCGGCCTGGCTGCCGTTCCGCGCCCGCAGCGCCCACGGCTGCTCCTCGCTCCGGTGCAGCGGCACCGAGGTGCGGATGGCCGAGATGACGTGGCCGGGGTAGGCAGAGAGCGAGTCCTCGTGGTGGGCCGGGGCCCGCTCGGAGGCCGGGAAGTGGCGGCCCGGCCGGCGGTAGCCGCGCTCCCGGTAATAGGCGGGCAGGCAGGGCCGCGTCTGCTCCATCACGCCCCCGCTGCAGCTCCGCGAGCAGGCGGACCACGGGCCCCAGCTGCCCCACAGCCCCGGCACTCCGGCACCGCTGTCCTCGGCGGCATCGCCCTGCTCCTCTATCCTCTGCGGAACCTGCGGACACAACACACACAGCAGTCAGAAGCCACGCCGCAATGAGAGGGGAGCGCGAATACCTCGGTGTTCGGCCATTCGCTCCGCAGGCACAAGTGAAATGGAATGACAGAGGAAGGAATTTGTTTTATCCTCTGCCTGTCAAAGGACTGCCAGTACAGCAGGAGGTCTCCTACAGCCATCAACCATTCAGACAAAAAGTTTGAGGTTGGTTGTTCTGAGTTTCGGGGGTTTTGTGGTGGTTTTTTTGGTTGGGTTATTTTTTGGTTTTTCCTTTGGACTATCTGGATAGAAATGGATTTTCTTTGTTCTTAGCAATGGAAAAATTGCATGATGCAAACCTTGAAAATGTGTTATAATATTACCAAAAGCAGGAAATAAGGTCATTTTTGGTAATGAAATTGGGTTAACAGACAGTCACTGCTCTGCTGCGCTCTGACTCTTCAACAATGGAGGTTGCTGGTGGTTGCAATAATATTTCAGGAACTCCCATCTAATGTGGAACTTTTTACGAAGGCAATAATGTAAGAGGACAGGTTGATCTCCAACCAACCGAAAATGCTGCTATAGTTAACTCTTATATTACCACTCTTGCCCCAATCCCCACATTACGACTTCAGGATGACCCACTCAATCCTACATTCACAGAAATTCCCATCAAAGTCAATCAAAGACAGGACAAATTGTTGGTCTCTGGTGTTCAGTGCCACAGTCCATAGTCATCATTCAGCAGCACAAGGAAAGTGAAAGAAAGAACCCTAAAGGGAGAGGATCCTTCTCATGAAAGAAGCTAGGAAGGATTAGGAAGGGCAGGGTCTCTCCACAGGGAGAGTTAACCCCTCAAGCCAAATATTTTAAACATCCTGACCTTGTGATTGGAAAGGCATCAGCACAGCCAGGAAGTTACAATCACCCATCCCTATCTCCCTGTGGTCTCCCCAAGGTCTACCCATTCTTGCAGCTAGATATAGGCAGGATTTCTCAGTGTTTTGCACTGAGCAAAGCACTCAAACTTGCAGTTTTTCTCTTGCTTCTCTTGACGGACTAGTTGAATCACAAGTTTCTAAAGCAGGTTTCCAATATCTGGTTCTCACAATTATTAATATGTAGAACATTCTTTTAAATGAACATCATTTAAGTAGTTTATTAATACTCTGAACAAGCTTTGTACCAACAAGCACACACATGCATCAATTCAGCTGGGGGACAAGAAAAGACACTGTCCACAAACATGTTTGCTAAACCTTACAAGCCCCGTTCTAGTGCAGCTCCCTCAAAATGAGCTTTGGAAAGCCAGCCTTGTCTGTCACTTCCCCCCCTTCACAGCATGAGAACCTAAACCCAGAACTTCCATTAATAATTTTGCCTCAAACATTATTGTATAATAGCAAAAGATTACCATCTCCGCACTTAGTCTGTCATGACAGCCAGCACACCGTGGTAAGTGAGCTGTGCCCCGGTCTGCCAGGGAGCACACATTCCTCATTTCCTCATCAGCTGGCTGCAGCCATGGCAGCCCGGGCTGGAACGTGCTCTGCAAACACGGCTTGAACACAGCATTACAATACAACAAGGCAAGCCAGAACAGGGTTTGTGGTGCTGCTGTGTAATAGTCAGTTGTGGTCTACATAATCTGAAACATTTCCCTCCTCTGAGGTTGCCCTCACACTTTCATCACCAATCACAGAAAAAGTGTATTTAATTATAACTTCTGATTAATAAAAAGCATCTGCATTAGTGTGATATGTTACCCATTTCTCCCAAGTTATTTGAGAACAGGAGCAGATGTCTCTGTATTTAATGTCTTTTTTCCTGTGCGTACCCCGTTTGGCATCAGCCTTTAAAATCCAATAGCCTGTACAACCCAATACCACATAATGTCAAACTTAGAACATGCAGCAAGGTCTTTCTGGCTGCTACATTCGCTTTCATATCCAATAACAGAACACCACTGGCTCACAGTTTGACCAACTAAACAAGCTATTCTTCAGTTTGTGATTTTTCCAGTGAATATTCACTGCCCATACTTACACGATGCATTAATGTGCTCTGCCTCAGATGTAAAATGGTAATGACTACACACAGAGGCACTCTTCTAGTCTGAACTCAGTGTGCAGTAAAATTTACCTAATAGTCCTTCGTTATCAGACAAGGTTTCACTTGTTTGGACTACTTCTTAATCATTTCTACAATGGTTCAGTGCACCTGTTTATTTTAAAATGCCAGACACTCATGCAGGCAACAAATAAAAACTGTAACCTACAAGCAATTGAAGTTCTCACTAACATCAGAAATGTATCATTTTGCAGAAATAGAAACTGGATAGTGAAAAGTGTCAACGTGCTACAGAGAGAACCTTCCAGCTGCCAAACTTCATTGCAGCAAGAATTGGTTCAGGTAAAATGATACTTCGTATGACTGAAGGCAATGTAAAGTAATTTCACACCCCCTTATCTTCATAGTGAAAGAGTTGTGGACACAGCACAAGAAGGTTTAATCCAGCTAGTTAAGGAAGAATATAAAAAAAAATCTTAAAAAAAGTAACATTATAATGTCTTATACTGATAGACAAATTCATCAATACTACTTAGTTGTAAGATAACAAAATTTTGAGATGGGAATTTTCAGTAGCAAATCAGGTTATGAACTTTTATTTTCTTACTTTTCTTACTGTTTTCTTGCTTTGTGTAAGATATGACCTACAGATGAATCTTTAGAGGAGATGATGTGATTGATGGCATAATCTACTCAGTAAATTCAACTATGAAATAATAACTGAATAAACTGAAGCTGCTTAGTTTAAGGAATGAAAAGCAGAGGGGACAATAATGACGTTTCCAAACAGCTTACATAAATAAATATAAAGAGCTGTTACTTTTCTCTTTGCAGCAAACTGTTCTTGTTTATAGCAAACACATGAATAACAATGTGGATTTAAATTTAATCAAAGGTGATCCAAATAAAGGAGGAAAACTACTTAGAGAGAAGGCAAAGACAGCCTGGGAACAAATTGCCTGAGGAGATCCCTTGCAGCACGGATACCAATCCTAAAACTCTACCAGGAAAAATGAGGTGTCACTGACCCTTCCCCAGGGCAGTGCTGAATTACAGCACTCCCAGGCCGGTTCCCCTCCTTTGATCCTGTGATTTCCAGGTAACTTAGTAGCCAAGAAAAAAATCTGCCACAGCTCTGTGATGGAGCCAAGAAATTACAGGTAGCTCCAGGATTCAGCTGAAGCATTTCAGAACAGACACATGACATACTCAGAGATCCCTGACATTAGGTCCCTCCTTCCCTTGCTTTAAGAGCTACCCATTAAAAGCACTTTCTGAAAGGAAGAGTCTGAGCCTGCACTGGGGAATAAGTGAAATGCAAACTGAATTTTTCTTGCCAAATTAAATCGTGAGAGTAATTTCTTTAACAGAATCACACAGCCTGTAAAAAGAGAGAGATCAACCAACCCATTTAATGTACTTTCCCATGGTTCATGACTGATTCCTTCTCTAGGTGACCTACACTCATTCTCACTATAAATGCACCACCAAAAAGATTTTTATCTACTGCAAGTTAATCACAACCAAATATTTTGCTCTACAAACTCAATTTCTTTTTCCCTGTAATTTCTTTCTTTCCTACACATTTCAGTTATTTTGCAAGCCAAGGCTTGGAAGTGGACACAATACCATTCACTACATGCAGCTGTACAATAAACAATATAAAGAAAAGTAAGACAAGTTTTCAGGTGTGCAAGTGCTTGCAATTTCTACAACTGCACCAACTCCTATTAATCTGCTATCAAAGATTCCTTAAATGAGAAATTTTCTTCATAATGACTGTTAGGTACCAAATATCTTCCAATCTGTCACCTTTCGACCAGTGAGTGGCAAATGGAACTGAGGCTGGATTTTCAGAAGGATGGTTTCAGGGTCACCCCTTCCTTTACTCACCAGTAGCCTGCATCCCATTCTGTTCTTTTTCCCCAGATTTCTTGTATTTTGTCACTTTTGTACACAGGAGCTGCACTACATACAGATTTTATTCTAAAAGAGTTTGTTGAGGTTTTTTTTTTCTAAAAATCATATGGAATTAAACATACTACCAGCAGGCTGACATAGATGACATTTTAAATAGAAAAACTGTTTATCTTTAATTCATGTAATTCACCAATCACTCTGATCCTGAGTCAAAAATTCAGCAAAAAGTAGAAGTACACAAGGTATAGAAATTCAATGCCAATTTCTAGTACTGCCTCTGTCAGAATTTAGAAATAAGATCCACATCTCAGGATTCCAGCAGCAGTTGTTGAAACTATACTATGCAAGAATGTCCCTGAAGAGGAAACGTCACTTGAACAGAAAGCCACAACTATTTAAAACGTAATTTGTGCGGGAACACAATGGCAGACAACGCTGTACTGATCTGACAAACACTAATTTTAAATACTGTAGGACACTTCATCCTGGTAAACTATAGCTTAAATACAAATTAACTGTTCAGAAAAGTAGAGGGGGGAAATGCTTACATCAGAGGCCCATTTAACTCAGTACTGTGTTTCTGACTGAGTGGAAGAAGCAAGACTTTAGGAAACAGTGTAAGAACCAGGACATATTCAGAGATATCCAGGGACCTTCTGCTTACAGCTAATCAGTAATTTAAGGGCCTCCTTCAGCTAAACACCATATTGCAATTGTTTTTCATACCCACTACTGGACTTACTCTCCATGAATACAATTAATACATTTTTTAGCATATTTTTAATCTTGGCTTCCAAAAGATTGCACATTTTACATTGAAAAAGTGCTTCTCTTTGCTCTGGTCATACATGCAGCCTGACAATTTCACTATGTCTCCCAAACTTTTCTTTGTGATAAATGAAGATTGATCATTCTGTATTCTCCTTCACCATACTATGATGTCTGATTTGCAATTGCTTACACAATCCAGTTCCAGGGTCTCTTTCTGAAATTCAGCAGTCCTAATCTGTTCAATTTCTTTTTGTAAGGAATTCCTCATTCTCAGCACCTTTTCCACTCCTACATTCTTACACGGGTGTGCAGTGCTGCATACCGTACTCCAAGTATGAATTAACGATGGAA
>VYZR01081675.1:0-17807 GCA_013400675.1 Oxylabes madagascariensis
TTTTTTGTTTTTTGGATTTTTTTGTGCCAAAAAGGCACAATTCTAGGATTATGCTTTGGCAGAGCAAGTGTTTCAGCTCAGAACCCTGAAAAGTTTTCTGAACTGCTTAATCAGATGCAGGTAAACCAGGCTGCTCTAACACTCACATACACACAAACTTTTTCCCTAATACCTGATGTGGAGTGTTTGAGCTACATGAGAGGTTAGGTTTGTTTTTTGCTAGGGCCTTCTGCTTCTTTCTATCCACCTCTGCCCCTGCTTCTTCCTTTTACCATCACTTCCTTCCGATACTAGAACTGTTACAATTTAGACATCAACAATATGGTCCACATCCCTCTGCTTAGCATATATTTGGGATATGTGCTTGTGTTATGGTTATCCATCTTCACCCTTTGTAAGACAATCAAAGAGAAAAACCCAAATATTTTTAGGGTGTGATTGATCTAACCTATGTCAAACATTCAGAATCACACCTCCTGTGCCCGGGAAATGCTCTGATCCTTTACTGAATGCAAGGAGTCTAGACACCTCATTTGGATGGCACTTGCTTTGCAGATGTCTAATCAGCCCGGGGAAACTCCATCCTTTGGGGAGCTGTGTTCTCACTGCAAGATGTTCCAAGTCTTTGTCTTTCCATGGTATGGAACAGATTCATTTTAAGAGGCCTTAGATCAGGACATAAAAGAATATGAGTGAAAATGACAATATAAAAAATAAAAACCTAAGGCACTGGTGTCATGAGAAAAGTTCCTTGCCCCACATGGTGTGGGAAAGGAGGATAGAGCAGCAATTAGACATAATTCTAGGTCATTAAATTGGGATGGCACCCATGCACAGAACTGTGGAAACCACTAAGAGAGATTTTTAAAAAAAAGTCACTTATGCAACACGACAAAAGACAGTTAATTAAGCATGGTTTCAAAGGGATTATAAGCAGTTTCTTGTGAAGTTGAGGCTTTTTGTTTGCTTTTTTAGTATGTTGAACTTTTCTGCTAACAAGCCTGACAAGAAACCATTACACATCTTTGAAGAAAAGTGGAAGGAACAAATGTAAGTTACTTCAGTGCTCTTTATATTGCATTACTGTCTCTAGACCTCAGCTGAGATCAGTCTCCCTTGTATGAGGAGGAGAGAAGCTGTATTTAAGCTGTAACTAAAGACACTTTCTGTATTAAACCTGCAGCTTGCTCTGGACAAGCCGGGAAGGGACTGGAATGCCCCAGGACTCTGCACGCAGCCTCCCATGCAGAGGAAACCAAGGTCTGCATCCACAAAGCATGACCTCAGGTCCTGGGATTTTCTCTGCAGCCTCCAGCACACAGAAACAGACTGCCTCACTAGCATTTCCCAGTTCATTTGATTTAATGAAATGCTTGATTTAAGACTTTGATTATCCACCCGCCCCCAACCTACAAGACAGGCAAAGACAGACTTTTTTCTTCCAGATACTCCTTTGAATTTAGTAAATGTGAATCAGTGGATAGGACTGGGTTAGATTGAGGACCACAACAGCTGGTGCTGCCCTCAGTGTGACAGCATCGGAAACCTGAGGAAAATGTGTGATCTTCCCCTTACTTGACTGTAGAAATAGGAGTTCTGGGGCTGCAGGCCTTCTGCATTACTTCCTTGAGGAATCTGGTTCAAACAGCAAAGTTGGTTGACTCTTAGGCCTACAGGTTAGCTTGTCTGGTACACTGTTATTTCCTTTTAGAGCTTGGGCTTTTGTTTCAGTCTTAAGCTCCTAAAGCACATTCATTAGTGGGAATGCAAGCTGCTCTTGAATTCAGTCACAGCATAGTCAGGCCTTGCAATTTCATGTGAAAAATTGTGTTACCTGTCCGTGTAGGTTATGTAGCATATTTATTTGTGGCTTGGATGAGGTGGGATGGGATAACCAATACTTGTGTATGCTGTTCATGCATGAGGACAGAAGTTGTTTTATATTTTCTTATACAAAAGCTGTGTGTAGGGAAAGGACTGTCATTTTGTGCTGTGCCTTTGTAGCATCTGACCTACAGGATCTTGGCCTATGGCCAAAGCCTGTAGGCACCAAACTAATAACATGTAATAATAATATATAGCACTGGCATAACCTAAATATAATTAATGGAGACCCAAGACAACCTGATACAATTTCAACATTACAGGCAAATAAGCCAGAGGGGTTTCAGTTTGAGTTAGACACAGCACCCCACTCTCCCTCCACCCCAGGAATGAGCTCTTAGGGAGAAAATCACTTAAAAATCTCAGCTTTTATGGAGACTTTGTTTATTCCACAAAGAAATCCAGAGTGTACTTGATAAAAGTACTGACTTCAGACTCATAGATTTATCAAGAGAATTGCTGAAAAGGGTCTTCCAGCTGTACAGGGAAATAATTCACTTTCCAAAAGTCATTAGCATCCAGCAACTACTAGAAATTTGACTGAGAGCTACTGAATGTTATCAGTTTTGAAAATCCAGTTACTGCATATCCAAAATGTGAATGCTGAAACAGTAAGCTTGGTCTTTTAAAAATTATGGCCAAAGAATCTGTGCGTGTGTGTCTATATATAAATATATAATTTTTAATGGATTTTGAGTTAGTCAGAGCTAAACAGAATCAAAAATTGCTGAGACATAAATATCTCTGTAATGTAAATATATTTACCATTTAATCCTGATAAATACTAGATTATAGACTTCTGAACGGAGACTGACAATTATTGGAAATCATGTGGTCATCTCAAGTATACAGTGCCTCAATTAAAATAAAACCACAAAATCCTTTTTCTTTTTTAAAAGTAACATCTAGCATATAATTTATTTGGTTGGAATCTACAAATATACACATTATATCACGCTAGAAGAACTTGAGAACCACTTTTTTCTTGTTCCCAGGGTCTCTTGACTGTTGGTAAGATGTTACAGTCGTAATGATAGAATCGGTTTACAGTTGCATATTCTGCCAAATAGCTCACAAATTATATTTGGCAAACAACACTCCCTCTGTTTCACAAAGATAATGATCTGATGTTTTGTTTATGCGGTAGCAAAGGAAAATATTATTTTAGAACTTGTGACAGAATTTCAAAAACTTTGTGTGGTAGTCTAAACTTTTGATACATTTAAAAGTTACCACTCTATTAAATACAGAGTAACACAGATTTTCAACGGATCCTTCAAAAAGAAAAAAAAAATCAAACAAATGTTCAATTAAATACATTGTGTCCATTTTATTCCGCATTTACCCAGACCTACACAACAGTCGGTGCAGATATTCATGCACTACTTTTTATGTCTGATGGTATCAAACATACAGCTGAGTTGCCATATAGGCTGCTCACCCCTACAGGATTTAGTGTTATAGGAGTGCTTTCAGGATGTAGTCTGAAATCCACAGCACAAAACAGGAAATGCTCCATCAGACTTGACCCCCCCAAAAGCAGACAGCAGGCAGTTCGGAAAGGAAAGCAGCGTAATCTTGACAGTGCTATTCTTTGGATGGCTCCGAGGAGAAAATGAAGGGAGCACTGAGTTTGAACTGAATCTGGGACTCTGCTCTGAGACAGGCGGTTTCCATTCTGTAACCTGTGGTACCAACCTACCTGGTAAGGGCTAAACTTTAGTGGGAAATCCACTGGGAATTTGTTTTGGCAACAGCATTGGGCTAAGGATAGAGCGCACCATGCCACTAGTGGGCCCTGACACAGCTGACACCCAGAGCCAGACTGTCAGCAGGCTCAGCTAGCATGCCCTGACTGTCCGGGTCTCCTCCACTGCTCGCACAGCAGTGTCCCAGCAGAGTTCAGCCTGGGAACTAGGCGCTGTTTCTTGAGTCTGAGAGACAGCTTCTGCTCTGATTCTTTGTCTAGCAGCTGGGTGGGTAGGGATGGGTGAAATATGCTGTGGGACTGCTGCAGGGATGGCAGAGGAAGCATTGCCCAAAAGGGAAGGATAAGGTGGTTACACTAACCTCAGCAAAAAGGTTGCCCTGTCCCTTGGAAAGGGGCCAGACCCAGGGCCTTCATCTTGATGATGACAGCAAACAAAAGCCCTGGAATGACTGGGATCATATCTGCCTCAGCACTGGCTACCTAGGGTGGTATGGGGAACCTCCTCTGAAGTTTTCTGAAGGAGATAAGCATCAGTAGCTGTCCTCCTTGTGTGACCTGCATCTTTGTGCAGTTTCTTTGACTGGACTTTTGGGATGGAAGAACAGTAATACAATGAGAAACATGGCAATGACCATCCCCAGAGAAGCATCTTTTGTAGGAAAGGACAGGGAATGTGGGGCACTTGATCTGAGCTTGAGATAAGAACGAACAGCTCTTACTGAGGTTGGGCAGAACTGTGGCAGTGGTCTTAGCAGGGGAGGTCATGCCCACTGGTCTAGAGCTGGCTGGAGAGTGGGTGAGCAGAGAGGGACTTGCAGGCTCCCAGCTGTGAACAGGCCTCTTCCTGCCCTTCATTGTTTGATGTTTTCCATTAGACAGACAGGAGCTGCTTGTATGGAGGCAGCAAAGTTCCTGAATGTTTATCAAAGGCTGTGATTGGCGGTAAAGATTGAAATGCCCAGAAAAGAGAATTGGAAAGAGGAGAGACTACTGCATGTAGGGCTGTCCTGCCTCTTTTCCTCTTCTCTGTGATGCCTTACCTCTTCCCTTTAAGGGAAAAGAAGCTGGAAATGTGGGAAGGACTGGAGTCATGCAATCTTGAGATTGCAGAAGGAGCTAGCAGGGAAGAATAGAAACATGCATAGGGTACAAACATCTGATTTTCCTGAAAGACTGGAAGGAGGTGACACGCAAACTTGGTTTTGGCCTCACCAGGTTGACATAGAAATGGACAGTAAAGTACACAAAGACCATGAGCAAGTTAAAGGGGAAGTGGCATGTGTGGCATTTGTGGTTAATAGGTCAGCCCCTGTATCTATCTGTCTTGCTCCTTCAGACTCACTAAAGCAAACACAATGAGATCTTTGAGAGGTTTAAGAAAGTTTGCTAGGAAAATACTGGCTGCAAGGCCAGATTCTGGCTATGTCTGGGCATCAGATGCAATAACTGCTAATAACTAACGCTAAACTGACCTTCATGCTGCCATCTAGCGTTTCCTCACAGACAGAAACAACATCCCAAAAAAGAAACTGCAGCTCCATAATGCTGTATTAAGAACAAACCTGATTTATTCCTGCTGAGATACAATGCCAGACAACACACAAACTGAAGGAGAGAGAATGGGAAAGACATAGAGAAGCCACTGCTCAGGGTGAATGTTTAGGGAGACACCTTTTCTTAAAAAAATTAGTAACTATTTCATCCAGGAACAGAGAATCATCTCCATGGCAAGATAATTATTCTGAACCAGAATTTTTCCTCATTTTTTCACTCTATGAAATTAATATGGCTGTTTGCAAGGTGCAACAGTACACAAAAGGGCAAGAGTCTCAGAAGAAGCTTGTCTTAACCGAGAGAGACCAGCACAAGATGTTTGTCAGGTTCTTATCTGTTCTTGCTACATTAATAAAAACCCTTCATGGGATGGTTGTTTACAGCTATCAAATGATGATTTCCCTTTCAAGTGTACATGATGGCTAACAAAAGGTAACAAGTTACCATGGGGGAAACATGCAAAAGATTTGACTCTTGGCCCTTTAAAGCCTTATCCCTGGCTTCAAGGAGCTGTAACAGGAGACTTTTCCAACTGTTGCACATCATGTATTCATGCTGAAATTGTAGAACTCTAACCCGAATAATAACAAGAGTTCATGGGGTGGATGATGCATTTACAACAGAGCATTTCTTTCCCCCATGCTTCTTTTAGGCATTTCCAGTCAAATTCCAAAACGAACCCACAGCATCCACAATCACTGCTCTCTTTTGGAGACCTTGATTTCTGAGCTTTGTCTCCTGACAACCTGAGCAGGAAAGCTGCAAGGAAGGAATGGATAAGTGAAAAATGGTGAAAGTCTGATTTAAGAAAACAGAGGGAAAGGAGGGATAATCTGCCCCGAGGGAAAGGAAAGGCATAATCAGTAGCTTTTGAAGGGCTCCTGATGGCATTGTACGATATCAGGAATGAATTTACTAATTTGCAGGAAATTTTTCCCATTTATAATAAAATTCTGATACCAGGATTTGAACATTATACATATGAAATGACTGCATGATCTCAGTGCAGTCAAAACATAGCTGATTTATGTGAAGAGGAATAGCAGCACAGAAAAGAGCAGAACCAAATTCTTCAAAAAGGAGCAAAAAGGACAGTGTACTTCTCTGCTTACAAATCATCTCTCGGGTCAAAACATGGAAGTTGTCTCTTAGGCCTTTCAAAGATTTAGTCCACAGCACAGAAGGTCCTCAGGTGGACAGTGGTGGAGTCCATGTTTCTCATTCATATTATTCCTGTTTTTTCACCAAGACAACTACATCCCTGATCCCAGTCCCACCAAACAGAGCCTATTGCTGGATTAAGGCATCATTGTTCTTCCTCTCCAGCTGTTGGTACCAGGCTGTTACATCCATGTAGGTTACCTCAAGCTTTTTCCTAACACACCAAACAAGGCTACTTTTTAGCAGCCTTCCTTTATTCTTAGTGGACTTTGAATTCGGACCCAATAGAGTTGTATGCTCAGAATACAGGAATTTTCTTTTCCAAAGCTTGTGTTTAATGCTCATTGCTGTGGAAGTCACATTGTCTTTCACTTGTTATCCTCCTTTCCATCAAATCATGATGACACTAAGCAAGGATAAGTGAATGAAAAGACACACTTCAGCTGTCTTCCAAAGTGTTCAGCATTCCTCTGGATTGCAGAGGAGCAAGAGACTTGAATTTGACAGTTTCATCTCTAAAGAGCACATCTGAGAATACCACAGGACAAAGGCTTGAAAACCAAGAACTTGTGTCTGAAGCAGACTCTTGAGAATTTGCATCACATTCTTGCTTCCAAAAGTGGCCACACGCTGGTGTGGGATACAGGGCCCATAGAGCAATGGCTACACGGCTCCAAAAGCAACCTATGCCCCAGCCAGCAGGGAGAGACTGCCACTGTGGCTCTGGCACTGGGACTCATCAAAATCTGAAGTGAAATGGGGTACTCTTTTCTGAGTGACCACTGCTTTTGATGGCTTTTACTACATGGGAAAGCAGATGAGGGCCTTGTGGATACAACATAGGCCAATGCCACGGCAATCAGCACAAAGCTTGAGGGGGGCATGCCATGGTCTCTGCTCTCCAGTCCTCTGCCAACAAATTAAGGTAGACCAGTATTTTTTTAGCTGTTTTTCCATAATTTTTAAGGTATTTTTTGTGTAAATGCTGCAAAAGAAAATTTATCATTTCTTTAGGAACAAATTTCCCCTGCACTCACACAACTTCATTTCTCTCCCTCCTCCTCTTCCAATGGTAGATTAAACATGCCAGTGGAAAGCTTGCACAGCTCTTGGATTGGGTTTTTTGTTTTGTTTTTTTTTTTTCAAATCAAGAGGTACAAGTTCAGTTCTTTTCTTCTCAGTTTTGGGGACAGAGATTTTGCCCATCAGGTAAGCTACATAAATAGGAAGGACATCAACTTAAAACATCGATATGTTGTTCGCCTCGTGATTCACTACAACATTTCTCTAGTACCAGGCATGGCTGCCTCCCGAATAAGCAGAGTTAAAACTTTCCTGTAGGTGTCTAAGACCTCTTGGGCAGAGGGCCGTTCTGCCGGGTCCTTCTTCTTACACGCTGCGTGGATGTCAAACAGATGCAGTCGTACAATGTCACTTCCTTCCACATGGCCCAAGAAAAAATTGGAGACATCTGGGATTTTCCAGATGTCTGTTTTCTCATCATAGGGAGGCATGAGGTCATCTTCAAATGGCACATCTTCTCCATAGGGCCAACGCTGCTCAGGAGCTACAAACTCACCCCGGAGCTCCCTGTGACCACACTTCACCAGCTTGCCAGCACTCCTGTTCACAAGAGGCAAAGCGTCCAAATCATTCACCAGAACGTGAAAGTCACTTGTTAGGAGGTACTGGGAGAGAACCTTGTCCAGGTCATTCGAGTCACACATCACTAAGGTGCCCAGGGGGCTGCTGTGCAGGTACCGAATGACACTCACGTAGTCTATAGCAAGCATCAGCCTGCGATGCCAGGTGTTCATGCCCTTGTATTTGGGAATGTGGAGAGTTTCATTCAGGCCTCTCAGTGAACCAAGAGGATGGTACTCGGTGAGGATGGTGAACTGCTGCTCACAGTAGCCAAGCAGCCGGACAACATGCTTGCTCTGAAGGGCTTTCAGCATCTTCAGTCCATGGAGAAAGTCCTCCTTCAGCTCTGAGTTGGTGAGCTGTGAAAGGACCACTTTCTTTTCCTTCCACTCGGAAAGGAAGACCTGAGAACACACAAGAAACACATAAGACACGTGGAGAGCCTTCTTCTGTGAACTTCTACCAGCTGCTGCTGAACTCTTCCTGTGACTAGTTAGTCACAACTGCAAATTACAGTCACCAGGCCCAGTCAGCCTTAGGTTAGAGCCATGTACCTGTCACAGCAAGCCCTTTCTGTTGCCACAGCTACATCACAATTTCCTAAGTTTTCTTTGGAATGGACAATGCATATGAATTAAGTTATTTTATATCACCCAAATAGCCAGTCTTACTCTGCCATGATTGTACCAATCTGTGATTTTGCTTGTGTAGCTGGATGTCGTTTGGTGTCAGAGAGGTGGCCCAAGTCATGCTCTCACACCTGTTGTGTTCACCTTATCAGTACCCTTATGTTCCTGGATGCTTACAGTAATTAGCTGCTGAGAGGATAATCATAACAGCAGTGCTGGCACTAATTAGCCAGCAAACTGTGAAAGTTCTTTATCCAGAGAGAAGAAAGGAAATCCAAACTCACCTTTTTCACAGCACCTTCACCAACACACTTGAGTTTCCTGACTTCCCTATTTATGGCCTCGCAGGAAAGCCACGGGGAACAATTCTTCACCTCTCCGAATTTGAAATGCCCAAAAGGGCAGAGGCCAGGGTCCGTTTCGACACGTCCCAGAGAGCTGTAAAACTTGTTGAGGTACAGGTAGAGAAGGGCATTAAGGAGCAGGACGGCCGCAAGCAGTAACGCTAGCGGGATGTATGGCACCTCTCTGGGAAGAAACTCCCTTCTAACGAAATGCAGTTTCTTTTCCATGGCCGTGCCTTCCGCATCCTCCGTGAAAGACGGAGGCTAAGCAGGACCCTCTTCCCAGCCCGGGGACGAACTCCTGTACGGATTTTTCAGTGCCGGCTGCCCAGCCGTCCCGCAGGCACCGCGGTCCGGAGCCTGCAGGCTACGACGAGAGGCCACGCGTGGCGGCGAGACGTGTTAAAGGCGGCTGCAGGCTCGACGCTCGCCGCGCCGCGCATCCTCCCGTGTTTCCGCGCGGGCGGGCCGAGCGGCGGGCGGCGGGGCAGGGACGCCCGACCCCGGAAAACACCGGGAAGCGCGGCCGCGCGGGGCGGTGGCGGTGGCGGTGGCGNGTCGGGCCGGATGGACCAGGCGCTGCTGCTCGTCCGCAACGAGCTGCCCGCCCCGGGCCTGAACCTCGCCGCCCGCTCCGGCTCCTGTCACCAGGTGAGGGGCTGTGCCGGGCGGGGGTCGCTCCCCGGCCTCCGCTTCTGACAGCCCGGCCCGCGGCGGGGCTGCTCGGCTTCTCCGGGGTCTGCCCGTGGCTTCGTCAGGTCGCTTCGCTTCGGTTTTATCTTTGAGCAGCACGCAGGGAATTCCCGCAGCACGAGATGCTCCAGCCCCGTGGCATCTTTCATTGTCTTTGCCACCATGCAAGGCGGAACTCCCTTGCACTCTCCTTTGGCACTAATGAGCTCCCTTCACCCTCTTCTTCCACAGTGCTTGTATCAGTTCCTGGCGTTTGTCCCACCAAGCAACGAGAGCCTGAGAAAACCAGGCACGGCGTCGGTAATGGTTGATACCCAGCATCCACTCACCCTGCTGCTCAACAGCTCTGTGGGTGACAGAGATCTCTGCAAGTAGGTGGCCCAGCCCCAGGGAATACATGGATAGCTCTATCCTGTATTTGTGTTGGTTTGTTGTTGTTTTTTTTTTTCTTCCCCTTGGAGCCATGTGCCTCTTCATTGCCTGCTCATCGCCTCCTTTTTCCCAACGGTTTAGACCTAGAGCTCAGTCTTCACCCCACTGCTGTAACACTGGTGTACTTTGGAATTGTGCTGAAAGGATCTAGGTTCAAGCGGGAGCCAAAACGGTGTTCATTGAGGCAGCATGTGCAAGCACCTGGTTTCTCTTGCAGAGAGTCTAGTTCAAGAAGACAAATGATGGCAGTGCATGTGTGGTAAAGAACTGGAGTTGGGCTAGGGGAGGGTAATGCTTGGAAGAGGCAAGTTCAGTGCTAGATCACAGCGTTGGTCCAAGCTTTTGGCTTGCCTTTCCTAAAGCATTCAGGCTTACAGCCGCCCTAAGTGCTGCAGTGGTACCTGCATGTACTGGGGGTGGCTCACCAACTTTTGTTTCCTTTATCATTTTCAGGATTCAATATCATTTTGGAGAGTTTGGCAATTATTCCCTTGTGGTAAAGACCCTAAGTACAAGCACACAAACTGTTTCTTGTGACCTAATCATCAATGAAGGCCCTATCAACAGCTACCTCCGTATGTAGAGCTCTGTTTTTCCCTTTCACTCTACAACTCGCATGTCTCTGAGCAGAACCAGCTTCCTAAGAAACCTGTGCAGCCGCTCATGCTGTGCTGAAGAGCTGTCATGGGCTTGCTCCTCTTTTTTCTCAACATCCTTGCCTCCTTATGTTTTATACACCCATCTTGAGGCCCTGATCAGGACCAGGCCTCTTCACATGATATACTGTCTGCCCACAACATTTTTGCAGCAGGCATTAGTACAGAAAAATCAGTGGGTATGTGTCTGGAGGAAGATATTAGTTCCTGTTTCCCTGCGTGTTTATGTATATACACAGAATCCTCCCTCTTCTTCCCTCTATCTTCTCTCACAAAATGGGAAACAATTCACACAGTGTTTGAATTTTTGTTTGCTGTTGCACTTTTAATTTAAAACCTGACCTTGTTCTCTTTTGTTCATCTCTTATCCAGGACTGTTTCAAATTCTTGTCTATGTCTGTTCCATTTTTTTTCCTTTGTATTACATTATTCTTCAGTCCTTCCAGTTTCCTAACTGTAAAGAAAAATTCTCCATGCTTGCTAACTAGGTGTATTGCCCTTTCCCCTATCTTCTTCATGTTGAGGCTGTTTTTAAATCTCTTTCTTTTCCAGAACATATAGCAGCACATCAACTCTTCTCTCACTAGTGTCTTGTGATGCAATGCGGTTTTATTTTGCTCCTTTTATGCTGAGATGTGCAGTCACTCTGAGATGTGCAGATGAGCTGCACTTTGAAACTAGCCTGCTTTTGTGTTGGGTAGTTTGGGGGTTTTGCTGTGGGTTTTTATTTTCCTCTGGGATGTGTATTGCATGGAGAAGGTGGTATGATGATCGGTGAGTTGGGCTTTGTGTTGTGTTTGTGTCACACTTGGCCAAGCCCAGGTCACTGAATTGTTTTGTTAGATCAATTATAGAGTTGTGTTCTCCTCTTTTCATGTAGCTATTCTCTTTGCTTTCCTGGTTTACATGGGGATCCTTGCTATCCTGATTGCTTGGCGCCTTCTAATGAAGTAAGTGAACTTCCTCCTTGCACATGCCACATCTCAGTGTGGTCCTACTTGTAGCCCTGCTTGCAGATCAGATCCTGTTATCAGGTGCACGTTGTGGCACATGTGGCAAGAAATGCAGAGTGATGCAATTTCACTCGAGGGATATCTTGCAGCCTTGGCAGTTTGTGTGCAGAGCAGCTGATGTTCACTGTAAGCTCATACATGCCCTGCTGCACCCTCGTGTCCCTTGTTCCTTGTCTAGCTCTGGATCAGTAATCCAAGGCAGTGGGACCAAAGTGCGTGTAACAAATGCAACCTTCTGCCCTTTACTGAAGATCAGATCCTGTTATCAGGTGCACGTTGTGGCACATGTGGCAAGAAATGCAGAGTGATGCAATTTCACTCGAGGGATATCTTGCAGCCTTGGCAGTTTGTGTGCAGAGCAGCTGATGTTCACTGTAAGCTCATACATGCCCTGCTGCACCCTCGTGTCCCTTGTTCCTTGTCTAGCTCTGGATCAGTAATCCAAGGCAGTGGGACCAAAGTGCGTGTAACAAATGCAACCTTCTGCCCTTTACTGAATGGTGTAAATCATCCTTGCCCATAAGCAACTTGAGAATAAAAGTCTCAAACATGAGCTTGTGTCATGTATTTCCACAGCTGGACTTAACTGAGATCCTAGGTGCTGGCTGAATCTCAGTATTACCTATGTGAGCTGTAAAAACAGAAATAGAAACTGTCCAAATTTCTGTTTCATGCTGCTAAATAGCTTCTATCAAGGTGAAATTACCTATAAAGTACTTTTGGCTTTGTTTTGTGTTTTAAACTGTTACTCATTTTCAGAATTGATCCAGTCAGAAACTGGGTTTACAAGAAACTGAACCCCAGAGCAACTGATCGTATGATTAACTCCGTGAGTGACCACAGTTATCTTTAGTTTGCATTCTGTAGTGTTTTCATCTCTGAGAAACGCACACTATCTGGGCATCTGGGGACTTGTTTGTTACTAATCATCTTCCCCTTGTCTGTGTTGCCCTTAGCAAACCTTGTATTGATGTCAGATAGGCAATTTTATGTCAATGGAGAGTGCTAGACTAGGTTTCCATGCAAGTGTAGTGGATTCCCTGTAAAGCTCTTGCAAATTTTGAACATACAATTTTGTGCCCTCTTTAGTTCCCTTGAAACAAATGTGTGGGTGAAAAAACTGTCCCCTGCTGACATAATCAGTGTAAGGGAAATCACCGCCTTCATGGCTGCTTCCAGCACAAGCAGGAATTTTAGCAAAAAAAACAAACTCAGAATTTCTCTGGCACCCCTAGAACTGGCATTTCTGTGTGATCCTCATTTTGTACTAGAATGTAGATAGTTCATCACAGTCTGGGCTTCCTATCTAAGACGTCCAAACCTGTCTAGAATCAAAAGACTTGGAAGCAGAACTCTACAGCTATTCCTGTAGTTCATCTCTATCACTGGGATATAGTGGTATCTCCTTCTGTATGCCGTCACTGGGTCTGATCAGAGTGGTTTAGGGAACTCAGTTGCAAAGAAGCCACTCCTGTGTTTAAAAGGATTAATTTTCCACTGGTTTAGCTCTCAAAACAGTCTCTCTGTGGTGTCAGACAAGTGCTGATGGGTTGGGACAGGTCCTGTCGGACAGCTGGCAACTAGATCTGCTCAGCTCTGTTGTAAAGCAGTACTCATAGTGTTAGCAAGTCTCAGGCTGATCTGGAGGGGACCCAGGTCTGATGAGTCTCAAGCACAGGCTCATTTCACTGCATTGTTGTTTCTGCCTGGTCAAAGGTAGAGTCTGGAGCATCTGCAGACATTATTGCAACGTCGTGAAGCCAGGAAGAGGTTAGAAGTAGACAAAAAGAAGAGAGGGAGAAAGAGACAGTGTTGGTGAAAGTTTGCAGTTTACTTTGTTCCCTAGTCAGCTGGTGCAGCTGCTGACTTGACTTGCTCTTCATGTGTCTGGTTTGTTCCTGAAGGAGCTCGGATCCCCGAACACAACAGACTCCATTAACTGTGATCCTACCCCGCAATCATGGAGCACAGGCTCTCGGCAGCGGCTGCGTTCCCTTGACACCTTCCGAGGGTGAGCATAAGAGCTTGCTCAAAAGCAGCTCTTCCAAGGGGAATGAGATTTTTCCAGTGATGGTTTGACAATGCATGGCAATATACAGCAGATGGACAGTTCAAGGTGGTCTGTTTTACTTGAAAGTTAATAAAGATTTTAATTCTCAGATTTTCCAAAATACTTTTTAATTGTTTTAATTTGAGGAAAAATTAAAGCTGTGGCAGGGGGTGTAAAAGAACAACGTGTTCAGTGTGAAAATGCTATGCAAAGGAGCTTGCCTTGGTTCACCACCACCCATGATTTTTGAAACACTGGTTGATAAAGCTGGAAATTCTTGCTTTAAAAATAAAATAAATCAAATCTCAGAGTTAGAAATGCATTAGTGGAAGCAGTAATCATTAACTTTGTGCTCATAAATATGCATTTCATCCACATGTGATACCTTGTGATTTTGTTGTCTTTTTAGGCTCTCTCTTGTAATTATGGTGTTTGTTAACTATGGAGGAGGAAAATACTGGTTCTTCAAACATGAGAGTTGGAATGGTAAAGTACAATTGAGACAGTTACTCTGGGTTTTAACTGCAGCAGTGTTTAGAAATGGCTGGTGGTGCAGCTGCCACAGCGAGCTGTTGCTCAGCCGAAGGCTGAGATGCTGTGCTGGTTTGCCTCAGCAGGGAATCTGCCTGTTGGTTAATGGGCAAAGCAGTGCATGGTCCTCCTTGGCATGCAGTGACAGGATGGTTTCACATCACAGTCTGTGTGTAACCTTTTCATTTGTGATACAGGGTCATATCTTTAACTTTCCTGTGTTGCTTAATGACCACAGTCAAGTTGATGTTGCTCAGTGATGTAAAAATATAATGCCTTGATTGGCAAGCTGATGGGGATGATGTCAAGCATTGTAATGCCCTAGTGGAGAATAGCAAGGATCCCATCCCTGAAATCTTTCCCAAGGCATAGCAATCAGTTCTGACCCTGTTCTTGAAGAGTGGCAAATGCAGTGAAGCAAGATGATTAGTTCTTTGCAGGTTTTGTTTATAACGTGTTTTAGATTTTGGGACATGAATAATTGCCAGCAGCCTGCAATTCCTCTGGAAAATCAACAGTAACATTGTTAAATTTGAGGAGGGTTCAAGGTAAATAACGTGCTCCTTTGTGTTTCTTTGTAGGATTAACAGTGGCAGATCTGGTGTTTCCATGGTAAGTTCTCCTGAAGAAGAGTTTTTGTATCAAGTGATTCTTTATATTAAACATTGTAGGTGGAACTTTGTGTGCACCTTGCCTCCATGTGGAAATGTATTTGGAGGATGAATTTGTGTTGAACAGTTAATAGGAATCTGCCCCTACAAATAACATAACCCTTATGACCCAGTAAAAGAGCTAAGTGGTGCCCTACATCCTCCTTCTTCCCACACACGAGGCCCAGGGCTACCCTGCCAGAGGAAGTGCAGTATCCCTGAGAAGCTCAGTGCCATGCCGCTGTGTTAAAAGCTGCCAGTCTGGCAAGATTCGAAGCTGGACCGGTGTGTATCCATAGATAAAAGAGCCAAGTAAATTTTGGAATAAGCTAATATTTCTATAACCAGAGAATGGTCTTATGGGAAAGCAATTATCCCATCTGCCCCTAACATGCTTCTCTTCACCAGCTGTGGTTTCTGTTGGAGTAGGGAGCTGGACATGGACTGTGAACCTAATCTAGAGGGGTGGAGTGGGTCAGTTCTGAATTTGAATCATAGATTTGAAGCTGGTGTTTGACTGCTCTGAAGATGCTAATTTAATTTTGAGTAATGGAAATTTTTGGTAGCATGCGAGTTGCTGGAAAAAGAGCAGACTGCAATTACAACCCTACCTCAACTGACCACCGAAAAAGGTAGAAGTGTCCCATAGTGCAAGCTCAGTAGCCTGGAAATTCCTAGCAATCAGAGAATAAAATCACCCAGTTTCACTCAGTGCATGCATCCCTATTGGGCCAATGCAGGCCACTCTGTCAGCTTTGGTGTTTGCTGTTGCTCATACATGTTATGAGACATCTGTCAGCTCCACTTCCCATCTGCTCTGTTCTCCAGGTTTGTGTTCATCATGGGGACATCAATAGCATTGGCACTGGGCTCCATGCTGAGGTGGGGAAGTTCCAAGTGGAAGGTGCTTAGAAAAATCCTCTGGAGGAGTTTTGTGCTAATCCTGCTGGGAATCATAGTTGTGAATCCCAATTACTGCCTTGGACCTTGTGAGTGGAACTTGCTCTCTTCCTTGCATTTCTGTAACTTGCTCCTGCTTCCTTGGCTGGGCTGTTGCAAAAACTGTCAACAGTTTGATGGTATTTTGTGGAATGCTGTTCAGTTCTGCTTGGATGCAATTCTCTCTGTTAGACTCTTGTGCCAACCACTGTTGATTGTCTTAGTGATTTACCCAGGATTATGATGTACAGAAAATTGGGATGGCAGAGTGGAGATGTCCCTTGTACCCGCAAGTGCAGTGGATCTTAGCTCTCCCTGAAGAAAGGTCACTTTTGTATTTAAAACAGAGCCTATGTCTGCTCCTCTTTCACATTGCTTACTTGTCTTCCAGTGTCCTGGGATAATCTGCGTATTCCAGGGGTGCTCCAGAGGCTGGGATTCACATACCTGGTGGTTGCAGCTCTTGAACTCCTGTTTACAAGAGCTGATAGTGGGACCTGGGTGAGTTGTGGGGAAATGACAACTGAACTGATACTGGAGCAGGGTTCGGCGAGGCTTCGCTCTTCTTTGGGCAAAAAGAACACATGAGAAATGAGAAGAAAACATGTAACACCTTACTTGATGTGTGGTGCAGCGTGACCTGGCAGGGGTCAATGCTGGCTCTGAGCACCCTTGTCCTNGGGTCAATGCTGGGTATGTGCACCCTTCAGTGTCCCAGTCTGCATTTTGTCACATCTAGCTTTACTGTATTTGAGGATTTCACCAATCCATTCAGATGGTGCTTAAAAACAGGCATTCCAAGACACTTTTGATGACTTTTCCACTGCCAAGGAAGCCCAGGGACAGGCATCTCTATGCTGAATCCTGTAGTCGGCATTTTGTCCAGTTAATTTTGGTNTGCAGGGGGATTTAAAAGAAAGGAGTTCAGTTGCTTGGGTGTTCCATAACAGCTGTTTTCTCTCTAAGGTGATTTACCAATCAACGATGCCATATGATCCTGAAGGGATCCTGGGGACCATAAATAGCATTGTTATGGCATTTTTGGGACTGCAGGTACCTCTTTTTCTTTCTGGCTGCATGCTATAATGGGAAGATTTGACAGCGGAAAGTAATACTGGGTTTTGGCATCTCTAGAGTCTGTTTTCCCAAAAGGCTTTTGTTCTACTCATGAATCAAAGTTCCTTTTGACATTTTCCAAGTAAAAAAATATTAAGGGCTTTTGTTTTGGTTTGTTTCTCCCCCCTGCTCCAAGTAACTAAGTGTCTGGAAATTGCTTGTGAAAATAAAAAGTCTTTTGGTAGAACCCAGTTCTGTAATGACATCTCCCTCCTGTATCTGGGGTACAAGACTGCCTGCCAGGAAGTACAGGTTGTCCCCAGGGGCATGGTTTTTTATTTGCCAGCTAACACCCCCTCCCTCCATCTTGTGCAGGAAGGACGATTCCCTGCTTTGCAGGATATTCTCCCCTACTGGCCACAGTGGATTTTTATTCTGGTGTTAGAAACAATTTGGCTCTGCCTGACCTTCTTGTTACCTGTGCCAGATTGTCCCAGGTAAGGCTGTGCACTTGGACAACTTAATGTGGGGTATCAGGTTGGTTCTCTTCTAATGAGTAGAAGGTACATTTTATTAGCCACAGGGAAAGAATGAAGGGAAGAGCTTTCAGGCCAGCAGGTTTAAAAGAAGCATCCATCATGTGAAAAAACTTACTTTACTTTGGTACTAAAGTACCAGGTGTTATACAGGTGATGTCAGTCTTCCTTTCTATTTAAAGAAGAGGATTAAAATCTCCCTGAGGTCTGTGTACAGCAATATATGATCATTGCAATGCCACCAATGTGTGTCTGCAGCCTGGGAAAACATTGAGCATTTAGTGTGCTGGGTCAGCGGGCCAGCTGCTGTGCAGCTGGACTGTA
>VYZR01081676.1:0-14417 GCA_013400675.1 Oxylabes madagascariensis
GAAGGCTGAAACCGGGGCAACAACATCACTTTTAGAGATTTCTCCAGAAGGAGGACTGAGATTCCGGGGTGAATAAATGCAGGGTGCTGGGTGTGAGGAACCAGCAGCTCAGATGTTGAAACCACTCTTCCCCTTGCCCCCTGGTGTTCCTCTCCTGTTACTCTCCTGTAACAGAAAGCTCAGACGCAGACACCCACAAAATGTTTAACCACTGGTTATTCAGGGTGTAAAGATGGGAAAGTATTTCCCTGCAAAATCTTCGCTTTGTGAGTGCAAAGAAATAAAATCTGGGATTGGACTGCATAACAGATGTCTGATTCCATCTCCTCTGTGGTGAGTGCACTTCAGAGAGAATAACTAAGAAGGGCATCTCTACATGGAGAGCAGCAGGCGAGTAAATATGAAAAAAATGTATAAGTGATGACATTTTGCCCCACATGTGGCACTCTGCACAATTACAGATTTTCTTTATAGGAACAGAAAAGGAACCTGAGTGTTCTTTGAGCTGGGCCAGCTGTCATACAATCTCATACATGCAGCCCAGAGGATTTGTTTTCCTAAACAAACTTGCAATCATCTGTCTTTTTAAATATAACTTCTGTGACACACAGAGGAAAATCAGAAAGCGATGCTGAAAGCTTTCTATGCTCTATTAATTTTATTATGTAAATCCACTCCCCAATTGATATTTTCATTCAAAACCAGCACAAGATCCGTCATTATTCCTGGATGTAAAGGGAAGCAAAACAAGTAGTATTCAAGCAAGTACTCTCATTTGGATTGTTATTTTAATACAGTGGTATTGTCTGTAGGTAATTTTTAAAGCATGTTTGCACAGCAATTCAAAGCTGCTTCTTCCCAGAGACTATTTAACTTTGTCAATATTTATTAATATTGCTTTAGTAAATACGATAGAAAGCAGAAATGTTTGACTTAAACCTAATAAGCAGATTTTGAGAAATGGACAACATTTTTTTTTAGTTATCTCTCTCCATTCCCAATAAAGCAGCAACAAAGGGAAAGCAAAAGTCAGAAAGACTGAAACCCCATGGAAATACGTGCAAGGCATCTTCAGTGTTTGAGCATCAGATCTGCTGCCAGAGGTGAGCATTCAATAGTTGGTTAAAAACTGCTTTTAAGGTAGGTAATATAACACACTCACTTAGTCTATGGGTATACAGACAAGTGCATGCATTGCCTTTAGACACCACATTCCTTAAATACCTGTAAGAAGTGTTCCACACTGCCCTGGTCTGTGATTGCACTTCATCTAAAGGCCAAACACAGTTTCACTCCTCTGTGGATATTGGAGCTCAGCTTCTCAAACCAACACAAACATAAAGAAGTTAATTGGAATTGCCAACAAATCAAAGCTAACAGAAACTCTTTTCCCCTGCAGAAACACGTTAGTTATGTTTTCTCCAAAATACTATCCAATTGAGATTCATAGTACAGAAAGCAACAGCGTTTTCAGGTACAGTTTTTGACTGAGAGTTCCAAATACAGAGCAGGAATTAATCCCCAAAGCAAAGAACTTCAAAGCAAAAAAAGACAGTAACAGTGGGGAAATCAAAGCAACACAAAGGCAACCTGATGTGCTCCAGCCAGGAACAGACCCACACACCAGCGTTGTGTGCTGTTTGTGACAACTTGGGGAATCAAAGTACAGCTTGTGAATCACATTTGATAGTTTCAAACCCTTACAGGTTTGTTGAAGCACAGTCTACCACCAGGGACAGGTTTACCTCTTCCTAAGGGGATTTATCAGCACCTGGCAGTGGCCATATCATGGATTTGCCAGGGTGTCTTGCAGGCTCCTTTAGGTGCTGGAAGGCTGCAGTTAGATCACTCTGAAACTTCTCTTCCTCACTGCCACGTCCCCATTTGGCCCTGGGAACTCAACACTATTATATTTTTCATGGTTCTGTTTTCAGCTAGTTTTGAATAGAGCTTAGTTGCTTACAGTTGCATTTTGCTTATTCTTAAATGCTATGAGCATGTTTTGGGTGTCTGGAGTTTATGGCTCAGTTATTTTCCTATGGAAAAATTACAATAGGTCCATGTTTTACCAAAGGAAAGAAGGCAAGTAAATTTTCCAATTACCAAGGCAACGTAGCACTTGTGTATATCATCATGAAGCTGTTAACAAAAATGCTACATTGTCATTAGCTAAAAAGCTATTTATTCCTAATGGGTTGTTAAAGACTGAGGGCAAAATTCCGCCTTCGGTTACACCAGCAAAAATCTGTAATCCATCCATGTGCCTCTGGATTTATATTGGTGTCACTGAAAGAAGAATTTGCCCTGAATGTTCTAAATGTTTCTATTTAAGAAAGTTATTCTTCACCAGTAAGGACCAATCAATAACAGTAATCAAAGGAACTTCTTCCCCCCACCATTAGATTGAATGGGTCAAAGTATTAAAGAGAAGCTGCAGTGGCCAAGATTTTAAGAATCTGTAAAAAGATCAACTTTCTGCTGGTGTGAACACTGTATTCACAATACTTGTTGGGAAGTCTGTTGGCTCTAGAGAAGACTTAAGCCAAGGATATTTGGCCAGCCAGGCATTCCAGGTTGCATTTTTGACCTTTGCAGAGGGCTAAGCAGCCTTTGGTCTCTCAGTCTGACCTCGTGGCAGGCAACCTAACTTTCTGTTCTCTACAGAAAGTTTTGGAGGCAAAGATAAGGTGTGTTTGCTGTCCTGAATTCTTGTACAGTGATAGTAGTCAGAGTAACCAGAAAGTATCGCATTCTTGCTTGCCCTAGTTTTTAAAAGCCAGCAGATTGCTGCTATTACATGTTTTTCCTTCTGTGATTGATTCATCTATTCATCTATTGATTCATCTATTCCTTTTATCTACTTTCATCTATGGAAGCATTTGCCATCAGTAAACAAGTAATATAAATATAATTAAATACAAAAGGGAAGGGAGATGCCTTGCATTGTATGAATTATCACCCAGGAATACATTATAATAAGCATGAATAAAACAATGTTTACTGTGAAAGAAGTAGAAACATGCAGCTGTATAAACATTTCTCAGTCGTAGTAAAAGTATGACTTCTCACTCTTTTTTTTTTACTTAGTTGAATGTAACTCTATAATCCCATAAGCACTAAGCCCTGAGCATAAATAAAAGTAGAGTCATAGAGGGCCAGCATTAATTCACATTACATGGCACAGTAAAATATTAATTTACAATGAAACACAGGGTTTAGGAATCAGTGAGTCCAGCCTGAATATCTGCATGGAGCAGATGGGTGAGAAAAAAACCTTTTTAAGTATGAGTTAAGAGAGGAGGTTCCTGTGACAATGACAGTATTTCAAAATGTCACAGCGTATTCCTCCCAAAATATTTTTACCTTCTCTTGTTTTGAGTGACAAGAATATAAAGTTGCAAGCAAATAGGGATTAATCCTATGACAGCACCGAGCACCCTGTGGTCCTTGTCCACAGCAATCACAAAACGTGTTTTCCTGTCCTTTAGAGGTAAGGAGGCAATGACATCCCTTACTGCTGCTGGACTGGAGCTCAACTACAGGAACTCAATTGCCTGGATTTGTTAGTAAGAAACTTGTGACAAAGCAATGAAATGAGCCCAGAACTCTTGGGTATAATCCTGGGGCTACTTCCACTCTCTGGGGTGAAAGGGTGGGATAGCAAATCTATTTCTTTGATAGTCTCTAAGGAAGCAAAAGGGAACCCAGTACATGAGTTCATGAGGTTTTGGTGTTGGTCACTTGTGGAGGGTTTGCCCACTGCAGCACAGGTTCATCTGTCACACGTTTTCAGTCTTTGCTGAAATTCACCTTTCTTTGATTTCCACTTTTCATCCTCGCTCCCTCTGCCATCCTTTTTCTTCCCTTTATTTGCTGCTCTCCCTTTTAGCATGTTTATCACATCAAGCCAGTGGAGGAACTGTGCACCTGCTGCTGATGTGTGGTGTACATGGAAAGTAAAACAATCCCACTCTTCTCTGTGTCCTGGATATCTGAGGCAGGGATAAATAAGGAATTGAGCAGTTCCTGGCTCTCATTGTATATTGTGTTTTAGAGTCCTGGGAGAATTTACTTTCTATTTCAAAGAGGTAAAAAGCAGGTTCAGTATTTTCTCATTAAGGAGAATGATGTTTTTAAAGCCACAGGGCATGAAGCTCAAGCCTTTACTATTTTCAGGTTGTGATGAATAAGAATGTCACAGAGAATTAGCAGATACTCTTTGGAAAGCATGAGGGAAAATTCAGCCTTGAAAGACAATCCATGAAAGTGTTACTGAGGACCTTAAAAGTGAGCAAAAGTACTTTAAAATCAATGTAGAATGTCAGTCATGACAAACAGATTTCAGAACTGCACTTGGGCCTGATGTGAAAAGTGAAGTCTGGAATCAAAGCAACAAACTAATTGTAATTTAAGACTTAGAAGAAGATTTGACCCTGGGCCTCTCAAGTCAAAGACTAGTGCTGCAAATAATCCGTCCCTTATATTGTTTGTCTTCCTTCCCCGTTTGCTTTAACTTCCAAGTCTCATGTGACCTTTCAAAAGCATCATTTCTTCATCTCTAATCTTAAAGCACTTGCATGGGCTTCTGAATGCCCTCAGTGCTTCATCAGTCAGCCAGGCTTGTTCCAAAGCCTCATCCCAATCCCTTTTAGTTTGTGTCTCTCTACACTTACTTTCCCATTAGTCCATGGGCCAGAATAAAAAGCAGGCTCCACTGAAAATTCTCCTTGCACAAGTCCATGAAATGCAGCCTATTCCCCACTAGGATCTTAGCACATTTACTTTAAAAGCTGAATCCTATTATTGATATGCCACTGATTTATATCAGGAAGGCTCAACATCCAGATATAATTTATTTTAGCCCAGTGTTTGGAAAATGAAGCATTCAATATTGTGTTCTTTGACAAATGCGCATAGGCACTGGATCCCAGAGGTAGCTCTAACAAATGGTCTTATTCTTGCATCGTTCTAGAAATGCCTCAACCCAGCAGCTTCTCAGAATTGCTTTTGTACGTTCACGCCAAATAGTCTCGCTGCTTTTGGAGAGAATTAATCCTCAACCCTCAATCCTCAAGCTCAAGAGCTGCAGAACTCATTTATTTTTAAACAAAATAATTAAAAGAAAAACATTAACCACAAAGGCTTCACCTTTAGAGTCAAAGAGCTTGATTGACTTTTTCCCTGGAAATCTTATAGCAGTAGGAAAAGAAACACACATTAAAGGCAGGGTTTCCTTTCAGAGTGAATGTTCCATCAAGAAGTGAAAATCTCTCTCTGCCTTGGATGCAGTCATGTATCTAATCTCACCATAAATACTGCATGACTGTGTTAGACTGATTTAATGGCAGCTCTATAAATAAAAAAAACCCCTTGACCTAAAGTACAGGCTCTGCTGCTGCCATGGAGAGGCTTGCTGGAGCTGAGGGTGTGGGATAAAGTCACAGAGCTGTGTCCTGGCCTTGGAGACAGGTGTGGACAGTGGAAACTTGGGTGCCTCCCTCCCCAGTGGCTCAGGCTGGGCAGGGAGAGGGTGGTCTGGCACAGATTTCCATGTGGCAGGACACATTTGTGAGCTGTTTGTGAAATGCTGAGCGCAGACAGACGTACAGGGATTGCCAATGGGATGTTGACATTTACAGCTGGCAGTGCTCTGTGTTACCGAGGTATTCAGGGCACAGGGGGCACTGCAGGAGTTCTCTGTGTTTCTCAGAGGGCTCAGGGCATCTGCTCTCTCATGTCTGCCTGTTCTTGGCTCCAGCACAGCCAGGTGGGAGGACAGAGACACCCACATTCCACAGCACCCAGGGGATGGATTCACGCTTCCCTGCACAACGGGATTTTTGCAGGTGGCTTTGGCTGTGACAAGACACAACAGCAAATTCTGCACTGGCTCCAGCCATGGAGCAGGAGTGACACGAGACCCTGCCCTGCCTGTGTCCTGTCCCAGCTATGACCAAAACAAGCACCTTTCCCAGAGGCCTTATTTCCCACACACACACACACACTTTCTGCCAGGGGCAGGGGGATCTGGGCTCCAAGAATATAAAAATCCATTTTGTGATCAGTCCAGAGGAAAGGCTGGGCTGGGAAATGGAAGCTGATCTTGCTGTGCAGCACAGCCACGTGTCAGCTGATGGCCCTGCCTGGGCATTCGCTCAGAATTCTCCAGGCAGCCTCAAAACACCTCTGTGGAGGTGACATCACGATATCAAAATGAAATGAGACTATTTAAATGCAAGACTATCGTGGTGCCAGTACAATGTGAAAATGAAACTGAGTCAATGTAACCCCACAGGGAGCGAGTTACAGTTTGAGAGAGAAATAAAACAATGTAAATGGATGTTACACTGGACTTAAAGAGCCCGCTGAGGCCAGGGCCTGTTGCTGAATTTGTTTGGGCATTCAGCTTAATTTGTGCCATATATCTTGAGCTGGATGCATTGTTTTACTGAATAGCTATTAACTAAAATTAACATGCAGCCAAGTATGTTAGTGTGCAGGCAGGGTTTGACCTAAACTGTGAAAAGCAAAGACACCATGGAGTCTGGCATTTCCCTTCTTGGTGGGAAATGTCACTGAAACAACTCAGTGATACAGAATCTACACAATTATGAGTATCCTGGCACTGTCAAAGAAAGATGTTTACAAACTCACTGGAAACTAAAATGTGAAAGCATAAACGATATGGGTGTGTTGGGATTCAGTGTGAATCAAGGCTGGATTCAGGGCAGGCAGAGGGAAGGGAAAATGCAGTGTCATCATCAAGTATCTGAAGGGTGTGCAAGAGAAAAAAGCAAATTTTAGTCCTTAGGGGAGCTATTGAGGGGTAATGGCACAAAATTGAGGATAAGAACTCTCAGTCTGATTACCAGAACTGTCCTGCATTAGTGGGATCTGCTGGGCTGTAACAGGATCTCCCTTGGAAACAGCAGATTTCATCTGGATGTCTGCAAGGAGTGCTGGGATTCCTAATGCAGACCTGCCTGTTCCTGTGCTGCTGAGAGTAACAGCGCTGATGCACTTCTGAAGCGCATCCTGCAGCTGCCCTAAGCAAGGGCAAGAAATAGAAGAAAAACTTGGCTTTTTGGGAGCCACGTTTCAGAAGATGCTCTGGACAGTCCTCCAGACATCTGGAAGTGTTAAGGTCTGCCCAGGCAAAATCTCCAGCTGGAAAAAGGACATAAGGCAGTAGATCCAGAGGCACGGACATCCTCCCACTGCAGTGCACACATTGCTCACTGTTTGCATTTATGTGATAACAACAAAAAAGCAAGTAGACACCTGTGGTCCTGGTTTAATGTTTTGGGTTTCGGAAAATTCCTTTCCCAGGAAACTTTCTGTAAACAAGAGAAATGTTTTTGTAACTGTACCTATGTTTATCCATTCTTTCTTACAGGAGAGGTTTCTTGATGAACATCTGTTTTAACCAATGTGATTGAAGAGCTTTGCCTTTGTTTCACCAAGCAAACTAGTCTGTGTAAAGTACTATATAAGAGAGTCACATCTCAAAAATAAAAGTTCACCTTTTCTAGCCTTCTAATCAAGAGTCTGTGTTGTTGTTTGATGCTCAACAGCAACAGAAACCAACTCCCCAGATGTTCACAAACCTTAAATGAATTAATCAGCAACAGGTGTACAAGACACAAAAATATTTCATTACGATTTTTTGAAGAAGAACCTGAGATTTATCAGCAGTCTCCCAGGAACAAGAAGGGGCACTAAAATTTCCCCTCTGTTTGCTATAGTGACAAAAGGGAGGAACAGAGAGATGCATGAGTGAAATGTCCTAGGTCACCCCAATTCTTTTATTGACACTCATTACTGCAGTGATAGAATACAAATGCTCCCAAAGAAGTATTATATTCTACCAAGTCTATAATGTCAATAATCTTCAGGGAATCTGTAATCCAAATATCCAGGCTTATTTTAGCAGGCCCTAAAGAGCACTTAGTCTGTAGCAACTGGCCTTGCTACAAAATCCCCTGGAAATTTTGGCTTAGAACTACATGCAGCCACTACACAATTTTTGCTCTGTTGAAGTTAAATGTATCAGCTACTCATTCAATAAAAACCATAATCTTAAAAAGACATGAAAGAGAACTCAGTCTAGATTAGAGATCAAAGACATGATCCGTGTTACAGCAGTTTTTGGATACAGGAGACTAAAATCATGTTAACACTCTGCTTTGTTGTCCAGCATCATCATTATGGAACTCCTCGACTTCCCTGCAAAGAACTAAGAAGAAACGCACAAGGAAACACAGCTGGAGGTGAAAGCACTGAACTGTGGGGGAAAAAAGGATCCAAACCAGTTATGGTTGTAAATTATCATTCTGACTATATTTAAGGAACTTACTAAGGTCTAGGAAAAAATGCAACTGAAGGCATAAAACAGTCTCAGGAAAGGATGTAAAGTCTTGGCTTTCTAGAAGGCAGGAATATGGAAGAAAATTATGAGCCGCAAAAAACTGCACTCACACAGTTGTTTGGCATCTGAAAGAGCTTGACAAAAACTCTGGTATTGGGGCAGGGATTCACTCCAGGTAGTGCAGCTTTCTTAGCTCTTGTGCCTAGGTTTGCCTAGACATCAGCCCAAGTTTGTAACATGATTTCTATGCCTTTCCTGTCTATGTTGTACACTAAACAACGATACAGACTCTTGATTAGAAGGCTAGAAAAATGACTCTTTATTTTTGAGATGTGACTCTCTTATATAGTATTTTATATAGATTAATTTGGTGAAACAAAGGTAAACTTCTTCAATCACATTGGTTAAAACAGATGTTCATTAAGAAACCCCTCCTGTGAGAAAGAATGGATAAACATAGGTATAGTTACAAAACTATTTCTCTTGTTTACAAAAAATCACTTGGGAAAAGAATCTCTAGCAACTAAAACATCTCAGGCATTAAATCAGAACTACACTTTCTTGCAGCTCTCCTAAAAACCACAGCCGACTGCTACTTTAGAGAGAGAATTCCAAAATCAGTTACTTGAAGTGAGTGCTGGTATTTTTGGATATTGATGGAAAAATCATGCAAAAAACCAGAGCTACAGGCTGGTGCCTACCCTCCAACATGGAGAGAGCCAGACTTTCCACCTGCACATCTTGCAGCAGGCCCAGCAGCCCGGCTGAAAGCAGCAAGGCCGCTCTCAGGTACAGCAGGGCTGTTTCCAAGGCTGGATCAGGCTGTGGGAAGATTCTGATCTGGGGGGATGTGACAGTTACAAATGGGCTGTGCTGGCCCTGTGACAGGCTGCTCACTGGGTAACTGATGAGCTGGTGTCCCGCCGAGCAGAGCCCATGTATTTAGCGAATGACAGAAGTGCGATGTTGATCGAATCTATGTGAATAGCAAAGAAAAGCAAATACAGGCTCTGCACTAAATGCCCATGATGGATAGATTCATCTTGCTGTGTGCTACTCTGATTCCAATGTATTCATTCAAACTACACATGTAATTCAAAATTTGCCTTGAATTTATTCTTGTTTACAGGAACTCTGAAGCACTGTGCTTCCAAGTGTTTGCAAATGACAAAGTACTCCACTCTGCTCCAGGGAAGGATTTGAGTCCATATCCTGAATTAAGTCTATAGCACACTCTTGCTAGCTGCAATAAATAAAGGGTAGGCTTTGATTTGTCTACGTGACAGTGTAAATCAAAGGAAGTAGAGGGAACAAAGCCCCAGCTACATGGCACCTGTGAAATGAGAAGAGGAGGGGTGGAGAACTTGGTTCTGTTTCTACCACAAAGCTTTGGCCAAAATCTAATTGGCCTTGAAAGAGCAAAGAGCTCAAACCTCCTGCTTGGAGAGACCTCAGACCCTTCACCTTTGTGTTCCACACACAGTGTACAAATCCACACATTTTACTGAAATAATCAATCACAATACTGAGTTTTTTAAAAAAATGTTTATACTAAAGGAGAGAATTTTGGAATATTTTAAGTTTCCTAGGTGACTAGTTTTGGATCTTTGAAGCCCATCTGTGAGGATGGCAGTTACAGATATAGACTCTTTATATTTTTCTCTTTCCTTTCTATAAATCACACACAACTTCATGATATACCTTTGCACCAGAATGTCTGAAGCACCAGGAAGCCTGTGGAAGCTGTTTTTTGCCAAGGATTTGGGGGTTGATTTTTATTTTTGTATTCTCAGTGTAGGCAATTCTTGTAGCAGCAAAATACTGTAATTAAATTGTCTCGGTATTGACAGTTCCTTTGTTGCATTTTTCCTATTCCCTTTTCACTAGGTCACCCTGATGGACTGGAGCACATTAAAAGCATGATCCCATTGAATTCAAGGAAGTCCTGCAATCCAAACCTATCAGCACTAACCTGAGAATGTTCTATTCCATATTATTCAACACCATTTTAAAAGATGCAGGATTTCCTAGGTTAGGAAACTAACAAAGGTACAGAATACCCTTTTCTCATTGAAAGGATGAAATCACTCCTCTCCGCCTCCAAGACTGGTTTCAGAATTGGGATTTCTTCAGAAAGCTGCCCATCAGTCCCTGTGACCTGGCAAAGGTCGTTCTCTTGGTGGAGGAGTTTTCTGACCTCCTAAAGATGGGGGAATCAGGCTCACAAAGCAGCTCCAACACAAACCTTTCATCCCTGACCTCCAGGCTGGATTCCTGCAACTCATTAGACAGTTAGAGTGAAACATGCTAATGGATTGCACGTTCAGAGTCACTGATGCCTCATTACCTGGGGTGAGAGTCTCTGCAGGCAGAGTTCAAGATGCCACGCATTACTTGCAGCCACTGCCACATGCCATGGGTTCAGTCACCTCAGCTCACCTGGGCTCTCACCTGTCAAAGCTTTTCTTGTTATTTGGAAACAGAGGCAGAACAGAGTATCATACAGACTAATAATCTGGATTTATCCTTACAGTTTTCACAAGCAGCCAAGTTTAAAGTACAAAAGCAGGGTATAAGAGAAAAGGTTAGGAGGAAGAAGCCTCAGAGGAAAGCAGAGATCACAAAGCAGCTCTGCCTAGTGGTAGAGAGGAAGAGCTGTGCCTACAGCTCCTGCAGTAGAGGATTAAACACTTGTGTTTTATTCCAGGAGGCAGAATTTTGTACACACTCTATAAAAATGACACCAAGTCCAAATGACTGTAAGGAACACTTTTTTTGACAAATGAAAATTTGTAAACCATTAGAGCAGAGTGTTTCTACTCAGAAAAAATTATACATGGCAAAAAAGTGTTATTAGTGGAATAAAATAAACAAAACTGGTATAAATAGTGTGCTGGGGTTTTTTCCTCTAAAAATAACTGTGCTTTTATTATGACATCTTGGTGTGACCCTTCTGCTTATCAGCACCCACATCCCTTCACACCCATGCCTGACTGCTGCTGGCAATGAGTTACAGCCTGACTCTACCTCCGTGGCAGTAAAAGGGAAAGTTTAAAGACATCCACATCTGTAATTGTTCAGGAAAATTATCAGTGTTATCAGGTATCAATGCATGAGAACCTTCTGAATATTTCTCTGTGCTAATGCTGTGCTCATTTTATTGGCTGTCTTTTTTGATCCCTATCAAATTCAAGGTCCTCCTTCTGAACTCCTAGATGGATCAGGTCATGAAGGCCATTCAGAAACATCCTCCAAGATGTGATGCCTCTTGACATACACGTCCCACAGGCACTATGAAACATTAAAGGGACAAAACTGGAAGTACAGAGTTAAGAGATGGAGATTTCTTCAGGGATAGCCTGATAAACTGGGACCTGCTCACAGAGAAAATCAAGAGGTCTGCAGGTGTCAGTGGCTTCCACAGCCACATGGAAAAGTTATTTCAGTGGATCCTCAGTTCCACAGTGCTGACAACAGAGAGGTCAGCATGTCAGAAGTTACTAAAAACACAGTTTGTCAGAGCAACAAGAAAGTCCAAACAGCCATGAGGAATTGAAGCTGGAGCACATTTAAGTTCTACTCCCCAAGACAGTCATGAGGAGTTCTCTAATTCCATACAGGGATGTGTGATGTATGTGATGTTTTCTATGCCCACAAACGCCTCTGGTCACTGAAGCTGCAGCTGAGGTAGAACAGAGCTGCAAGAGGTGTGGGAGGGATGATGCAGGACCATTCCTGCCAGCAGTCACTGCTGAAGAGGGGCAGCACTCTCAGCACAGCCCCAGAACACACTGCAGCTGCAGCAGAATGTGCCTTTTCGTGACAGAGATCACAAGCCACTACAGCATCCAAAACTGTGTCCATCACAGTTATTCACAATAATAAAGATTTCAGAGAAAGCACTGAAGCCTTGCACTTATCCAAACTCTGGCTTAAGGGTTGTGTGTGACCAAATTGTGCCATCATGAATCACATCCTGAAGGAGCACGGGGTGAAAAGTCCACACGAGGCATACCTGATGTCTGTGACTCTGACATACATCACCAACAGTGTGCAGTTACTTCATCTGGGTTCAGAAATAATACACATCCTTTGGGGACATGTTAGTTTACTTGTCACCAAATCAACATAATTAATTTAACCACTATCATTACAGCTGAACTTTTCAGCCCAGTCAAATGAAATAAGTCAATTCCTTCTGTGTACTTTTTTTGGATGTTTTCCTTCCTCTGTGGCTAATTATTGAAAATTTTCTTCTAAGCCCTAATTCATGACTCCTTCCTGCTGACTGCAGATAAGATGTCATCTGTGCAGGAGCTCATAATCAGCTGATTCTGACGAGCAGAGGAAAAAACACAAAAGGAAGAATATTGTTTTAAGGAGGGAGAAATCCAGATCTAACTACTGGGACTATTGCCAGGGATTTCAATGTGAACAGGATAGAGGCCTCATTGAGACAGTGGAAATTAGACCCTGTTGCTTCTCAAGGGTTTTGTTTCCTTCTAGCTTTTGGGATGAAAAGATGATGAAACAGAGCAGTGTAGCCTCGTCTGCATGATCAAAGTGAAGGGAAGGTGATAAAGCTGAGGATACAGCAAAGGAGAGGGTAAAACCCCACCAGACAAGGTGCCAGCTGGGGTCTTGAGCACTTTGAGGATCATCTACCGTTTTGTTCAAGTGCTTAAACAAAACATAGAAACCTTCTCCAGGCTCAGGATTTGAAGATGTTCTTCATACATCTGAAATCTAAGAGATACATGTTCAACTCCTTGAAACACCAAGATCAGTTACTGCCCTTCAGCCTCTCAGTTCAAGAAATACCTCGCATGGAATGGAGGGGGGGGAGGGAGGAAAGAGAGAACACCGAGCATTGAGAGCAGAGAACAAAATCGGAACCCTCCCATTTCATCCCTCCTGAGCAAGTAGGTCTGGCTGGCCTCTTATTCTCTCCATAATCCTTCATCCTCTAAAAAGAGAAATCTAGAGAAGAAAATAAGAACATCCTAGCCTAATACGTTCATTTTCTCCTCCTGATGTTTCGAGTTCACTCTAGGGAGGAGTCACTGCCTTTAATACGGAGGGAAAATCGCCAGGATAATTTCATGGATCCGGACTGAAGGTGTTNAACAGGATAGAGGCCTCATTGAGACAGTGGAAATTAGACCCTGTTGCTTCTCAAGGGTTTTGTTTCCTTCTAGCTTTTGGGATGAAAAGATGATGAAACAGAGCAGTGTAGCCTCGTCTGCATGATCAAAGTGAAGGGAAGGTGATAAAGCTGAGGATACAGCAAAGGAGAGGGTAAAACCCCACCAGACAAGGTGCCAGCTGGGGTCTTGAGCACTTTGAGGATCATCTACCGTTTTGTTCAAGTGCTTAAACAAAACATAGAAACCTTCTCCAGGCTCAGGATTTGAAGATGTTCTTCATATATCTGAAATCTAAGAGATACATGTTCAACTCCTTGAAACACCAAGATCAGTTACTGCCCTTCAGCCTCTCAGTTCAAGAAATACCTCGCATGGAATGGAGGGGGGGGAGGGAGGAAAGAGAGAACACCGAGCATTGAGAGCAGAGAACAAAATCGGAACCCTCCCATTTCATCCCTCCTGAGCAAGTAGGTCTGGCTGGCCTCTTATTCTCTCCATAATCCTTCATCCTCTAAAAAGAGAAATCTAGAGAAGAAAATAAGAACATCCTAGCCTAATACGTTCATTTTCTCCTCCTGATGTTTCGAGTTCACTCTAGGGAGGAGTCACTGCCTTTAATACGGAGGGAAAATCGCCAGGATAATTTCATGGATCCGGACTGAAGGTGTTTCATCCACCGACCTGAGCCCAGCTCGGACAGCCCAGCTGCCACCTGGTGACTGAAAACTCACACTGCGTTATTCCCTCAGCACTTACTCCTTCATTACTTATTCCAGATATACATGGAATAAATCTGGCGATGTATCCCCGGTAGGAGTAAGGAGCTCTTATTCTCTAGAGCTCAAATATACAAGATATGTCAGATCAATGTTAGAAGGGGAAAAGAGATAAATTTAATTAAG